>CM034244.1:15250764-15480764 GCA_019916065.1 Vitellaria paradoxa | reverse complement strand
GAAAATCAGTGATAACATTTTTCTTGCATAAGAACTTCTTCGAGGTTATCACAAAGATCATTTGGGTCTGAGGTGTGCCCTAAAGGTTAACCTTAAAAAAGCATTTGATTCTATCAAATGGGATTTTATTTGGGATTGTCTTGAACTTATGGGGTTTCCAATGCGAATGATTGCATGGATTAAGGCCGTCTAACTTCTCCTTCATCCTCTTTCAGTGTCAATGGTGAGATGATTGGTTTCTTTAAAGGAATGAAAGGATTAAGACAGGGGAATCCTCTTTCTCCACATCTTTTTATTATTTTTATGGATGTTCTCTCCAAAATCATTGTCAAAAGAGCTGAAGCCAACTCTCAATTTAAGTATCATAGGAGATGAAAAGCCACAAAGATTACCCATCTCTCTTTTGCTAATGATCTAATGTTATTTTGCAAGGGGAATCTTAATTCTGTGTAAATTCTTAAAGAGGCGCTCAATCTCTTCTACTCTTTTTTCGGGCTAGAATCAAATTTAAGGAAGAGCGATGCTTTCTTCTATAGAATGAATGATGATTTGAAGCAAGAATTATTAGATTGTGTGGGTTTTCGACTTAGGAACCTGCCTATAAGATACCTTGGAGTTCCTCTAATTTCTATGAAGTTAAAGGTGTTGGATTGCCATGGCTTAGTTGATCACATTATTAGTTGTGTTAAGGTTTGAACAAATAAATTTCTCTCTTTTGCTAGGCAACTTCAACTAATTCAATCAATACTTTTCAATATTCAATCTTATTGGGCATACCATTTTATCTTGCCTTCAAAAGTTGTGAAAAGGATTGAACAAATTCTTCAAGCGTTCTTATGGAAAGGCTTTAGTTTGGCTACCACAGGTGCCAAAGTTGCTAGGGATGAGATTACTTGTACTAAAGAAGAAGGTGTCTTAGGCATTAAGCGTATCTGTGATTAGAATATTGCTACTATGTATTGGTATATTGGGCTTCTGAACGACTTCTCTTTCTCCTCTCTAGGCTAGATGGATCCGTGCTAATCTTTTGAAAAAATACCATTTATAGGTTACAGAGGTACCTGGAGAATGCTCTTGGACTTAGAGGAAAATATTAAAACTTTATGATATGATAAAAGATAGAATTAGGTTCAAGGTGGGAGATGAAAGATTAATCTTCTATGGTATGATAAATGGCTCCCTAGTAGTGACATTTCTCTATATATGGAGATAGAGTTCCTTATGATTAAGGACTTGCGAAGACCAATACTATTAGTGTCATAATTTGAGAGGGGAATTAGGCTTGGCCTGGCACTATAACACCCGACACTCTTGATATTATGAGAAAAATTGAGACAATCAATCCTCTAATGATTAATAGACCCAATAAAATTTTGTGGGACAATGGTTATATTGAATTCTCCATCAGGAAAATGTGGGAGATTGTTCATAACAAATACTAACGAATTCATTGGGATTCTATCATTTGGTTTAAACACTTCATTTCTCGCCACTTTTTCATTTTATGGCTTGCTGTGGTACAAATGGTCCACAAAAGATAGAAGTTACATTTTGATAGGAATGTTGATCCACAATGTGTTCTATGCCGCTCCTGGGATGAAGATCATGATCATTTATTGTTCATTGCACATTTACTCAAAAAGTTTGGAATTCTTTGATAAGCTTGTGTAATACCCAAATTTCTCACACCTCTTGGCAGGACAGAGTGAATTGGGCATCCACCAACTTTAAGGGGCAAATCTTTTGAGAAAACCTTAATCAAGTTAAGCTTAGTAGGCATGGTCTATATTATTTGGCAAGAGAGGAATAGCAAATGTTTTGATAATTCTTTAAATGATGCTAAGGTTGTTTGTTCGAGAATTTTTAATTTGATTAGAAAAAAGATCCTTGGATGTTCTTGTTTTAAATGGTCTCCAAAGAATCAAGCTTTAGTTAAGAATTGGAGATTGCCCTTTCATGCTCTCACTCAAGTTGCATAATAGTTTATTCTCACCGATCAGAATTGCTATTTTGAATTTGGCAACTTGCTAGTGACTTGTGAATAGCTTATTGTGATTTCATTTTAGAGCCGCTACCTGTTGTTGGCCAATTTCAGTTGGCTAGTATTTTGTTTTGTTAGTTGGTGTTGCTCGTAGTTATCTCGGATGTTCTTAGGTCAACATCATTTCATTGTTGCTGAATTTGATAGTTGTTTGGTTTGCTGAGTGTCCTGGGTTTCTTTTAAACTCTTTTTTTTTTTTTTTGGATAGGTACGAGGGATGAGGGAACCGGGCTCGAACCTGAGCAATGAGCGGGCCGATAATGGTGCTCTGCTACTCGAGCTATAGCCTGGCTCGTGTTTCTTTTAAACTCTTATCCTTCTCTTGTTGAGAGATAGTTTCTTTGGTTCACAAAGAGAGCTTAGTGTTTTATTGTAACATCGGGGTATGCTTCATAGTTTTTGTAATTTAGTATCATTTATTTAATTGTTTCTTACCTTTCAAAAAAAAAAAATTGTTAAAAATTTTAATACGGTGCCGGAGCACCCAATTAGGCATAGCCTCCGCCGCTCAATACATAATATAAACGCCTTTCACAAGCACTTTCCTTGCCCATTGTTTGCAAATCAAAACAAAAGATGACGTACTCCTTTTTTTTTTCCCCAATTTTCCTTCATTTCCCCCTGTTTTCTATTTCTTTTATGTCCGAACCAAACATGGACTCCTCAAGCTCCGTTTGAAAACCAAGTAATTAGTTTTCTTTTTTCTTTTTAATTTTTTATATTCTTTTATTTATTAATAAAATTTATTTTTTTTATTTATAATAACATTTAAGCACGTTATTTATATCCATAAAAAATTATAAAAAAAATACTTCCAAATAACAAAAATCACACAGGTACGAAAGAAAAAAAAAGAGTAAAATCTCAATGCATGGATTAATTATAAATTCACAGGAACAACAATCCACGCTAGTCAGGGGCAGAGCTATGTTGGGGAAGGGGGGGCAAGTGACCCCTCAATTTTTTAGATAAAATTACTAAAATACCCTTCTTATTATTTTAATTTTATTTAAAAATTAAATTAATTAAAAATTAAGATATTTTGATTTTATTAAAAATTTAAAGTTAACTCAAATTTTTTTAACATATAAGAAGTTTAAAAGAATCAAACTTGATATTTTTTGTGAAATAAAGTGTATCTTTTAATATATTATTGCATATTTTTGTTTATACTATCAGTAAATTTAGCATATAACATAATAAATTCTATAGATAATAAAATTTAATAATAATTATATTTTTTGTAGTAAGGGATATCTCTAATAAACTTCAGGTGCTTGAACCATTAACTGTGAGAAATATATTCACTAGTTAATACTCAAGAATAATTTATTTTATCTCTAAAAATAACATCATTTTTCTCCTACTCTCAATTGAAAAATAAGTCGATTGTTATTTTTTCTTGGGTGTTCGGTGCCCCCTTTGGCGCTCGATGCCCCCTGACGCCCGGTGCCCCTCCTGGGCAAAAATTCTGACTCCGCCCCTGACGCTAGTCAAAAATAAATAAGATATAAATTAATTTTACGAATAAGATATAAATTAACTAGTGATAAGAAAAATGGATAAGAAGTCAGGTACGTATGAAAGATGTTAATTTTTTTTTTTATTTAAGTCGCATTATTTTCGCAATTTTTTTAACTTTTTTTTTAATAACTTTCTTGATGAATGTATAACCATTTTCGCTTAAGAAAAACTAAAGAGTTTGACCTCCCGTTGATAGACACCATTAAGGGGTGAAAACGTGAGCTTTTAGTAATAAATTAAAAATTTTTAAACAAAAATAAAATATAAAATCATATTTTAGTTAAAATATATATATATATAAAATTAAAAAATTAAAAAAAAATTGACTACTTGATTTCCAAATGGAGCCTTAGTGTTCTGAGGATTTTTTTTTTTAAATTTATGAAAATTAATTAGGGATATACAATCAAATTGGTCAAATCATCAAACTGACCCCTTTAGTTTATTTGATTTAATTTTTTTTTTTATAGATTAACAGTTCATTTGCAATTTGAAAATTAAAAAATCGAATAATTCGATTCAGATCGGTTTGTGGTTTGATGGGTCGATTAACCAGATCAAATAGATATTACTAAATATAATATATTTTAAATATATAGATTTAATAAATAAAAGAGAATGTCATTGTGAGTGTTTTTTTTTTTTTCAATAGAATCAGGATCGAAAAGAATTATTTGAATTTTTTTTGTTTTCTAGAAAAACAATCGAAACCGAACCGAGAACCAAATTACCCAAAAATAATTTGGTTCGATTTTGGTTAAAACTAAATTAACCAAAATTTTTTTAACACACATAAATATATAATTTTTAATTTGATTTTTTATAAATTTATCATCATATTATCTAAAATCATATTATACATTTAAATAAATAATTTCTTATTTATTTTTATACAAAATTATTATACATATATATATATATATTATATTTAATTTCTAATTCAATTTTTAATTAATTTAAATCAAATTTAATTTGGGTCTTAAAAAAAAATCAAAATCAAACCAAGCACCAAATTGAATTAACAAAAAATCAAAAATTTTCCTCCCAGTTCAATTTTATGCAGCCCTAAATGTCATTACTAATTTAGATTGTAAGAGATTTTTATCAATTAATGATGGTTAGAAATGTGTCATTCTTGAATACATTCGATTTTCGTTTTATTTTAGTACAAAACTAAAACTAGCAATTCTGGTTTATCTCATATTGTAATATGTTACAACTTGGAGCATATAATTATGTATTATTGAATTATCTATAGATTATTGTAATTATTGTAATTATTTAGACTCTGTTTAGAGTGATAAAAAATTTTGAAAAATAGTAAAAAATACTAAAAAATTTTAAAAGTTATTCACTTTTTATCTCATTACGTAAATTATGAACTCATAATTTATTTCACTTTATCTTTTTTTATCTGACATTTTATCACTCCAAACGCACTCTTAATATGATACCGATAAATTAAATAGAAATTAATGGTTTGCATTGGTTCAATCTCCGTAGTTAAATGATTTAATTACGATTTGAAAATATTTCGAGTCAATTACTTACAATTTAATTTAAGTTTTGACACTAAACCAAACTTGTTTTCAAAAAAATAAATCCGTCACACTCAAAATTAAGAATTTAATTTTACATACACTGTTATTTAAATAAGCGAATTTTGAAGTATGGCATGTCTATAATTATTATTTCTTAAGTTTTTTTTTTTAAATTACAAAATAGTAACGTATTATATTATGGTGCATGAATTATATAACTATCTTTGCGCTATATTAAAATTAAACTCTTGGAAAAATAAAGTGTAGAATAAAACAAACCGGGTAATAAATGCATTGAACAGTTGGGTTTGATCTTAGGCTCATTTGGAATTAAGTTGTTAGTTTTTTAGTTTTTTTTTTATTGGTTTTTGATTACTATATTTTATTTTTATATTTTATTTTTATTAAAATTTGATTTTTTTTTTGTAATCATTTTTAAAAATGTTATTCACATTAATAAAAAATATAAAAAAAAAATTTACTTTCAAGGGCCTGTTTGATGCGCTGAAAAACTCTAAAATTTTTTTAAAATTTCTAAAATTCTCTGACATATTTTGCACTCCCCGTACTTCATGAAACAACTACAAATTATTTATATTTATATATCCCAACAACTTTTTATAAATTTCAATAAATTTTTTACAAACCCCAATAATATTTCACAAACTATAATAACTTTGTTATAAATCTAAAAAATTTTACATTTTTCAATAAATTCTCACATAAAACTATTCATGACAGAATAAAAAAATTATTTTGCCGGTTTTTCTCTCTAAAACACGAATGCAAAAATAAAAAAAAAAATTCGCTATTCATTTCTTAAAAACGTAATTTAATAGTTACACGTTAAACGTTAAAAAATTATTTATATTATATTTTTTTGTTATTTTTCAGCTCACCAAACGTCCCCAAATAAGAAAATTTAGGTGTGGAAAGAGAAATTGACCTTTTTGTTTTTGTTTTTTTTTTTTAAAAAAAACTGACTTTTTTCAGCTACACAAGCTTTTTTTTTTTTTCTGTTTTATTTGTCATTTTTCCTTCTTCACCCGTATCTTAAAATAAAAAAAAAAGGGGCCCAACTTAATGATTGAATGTCTGACTTTAAGCGGTTGGGCCGTTTGGGTCACCCTGGTGCTCAAATGCCACTCTCTTTCATGTCTCCTTGAACCTTCTTCCCTATAGCTCTGTACTCCGTACTTGTCCTGCAGACTACTCTTACCGTAAGCTTCACCCACGAAATCCACTTGTCTCCTCAACCGCGGAACATGTATTATCATATATATATATATATGTATGCGTGTGTTTATATATTCGAAAAATTGTCAAAACTAATCATTTTCAATGTGTATTTTAAATTTGACCGAGGGCCTTATCGAGCCCAAATGGGGTTGCTTTCATTTCTTATCTCTTGGGTTGGATCAAGCGCATGAGATCGAGTAACATGTCACGAGTTTGGCAATTTGCGTACTTCATATTCGATGAAATGCTTAGAAGAGACATTCCGTTTTGTGAACCCATTGCATATTAAATTTTGATTCCAATGATAAGCTGTTAGTTTTCTTTTATATTAAATCTTCTTCCTTTCAAACAAGGAAAGTGTGTGTGACATTTTTTTTTTTTTTTTTTGGGAATCCAAAAATAATAATTTCTTGCATCAAATTCTTCAGTATGATAATTCAATTATAACAATCCCTGGAATCTGTAGGGTAACATATTTGATTAATTACAGTGCTTGGTTGATAATTTTTGGGTTGGTGCCTGTTTCTTGATCCAACTTTTGGAAATCAGCTTTTTCCGTTTTATCTGCTTTTAGTATGCTTGCTCTGATATATATAATCTTATGCTTAGTCTGTCTATTTCAGGTACAACCTATTTGTTATGCAACAACTACAGCAAAAGTAGTCAAAGAAACACCTTTTTTGATAGAGCTGCTTATTTCCAGTTTATGTAATGCCTTTGATCTGTTGGAATTCAAATTTTTTATTATAGTGTAAAACTTGATGTCCGAGAGCAATCTGCTTTAGCTTCATTCCAATCTGAGAGATGTCATCTCCTCTAAGAATCCACCCTAAAATGCTTATGAAGCGCAGTGTTTCTAGTTTAATCCCCTCCTTGGGATTCTCTACGTCATCAGTAGAGAAAGAGATTCTTAAAAGCGGAGACATTTTAAAGCAAGCAAGGATTTTTTCAAGTTCAGATGTCCTGGAATATTCGAAGGTGAGCCATGACTCAAATCCTCTGCATTTTGATCCTGTGTGTGCCCAAAATGCTGGATTTGAAGATCGACTTGTTCACGGGATGCTCGTTGCCTCGTTGTTTCCGAGGATCATTGCTTCTCACTTTGTAAGTCCACTTCCATGTGTTCTTATCTTTGGTTGAATGCTTTGTTTTTATGGATATGAATAGGCACTGATGGTAGTTGATCTTGCTTTTGATTATGCAGAACAGACACAAAATAAAATAAAACACTGCCAATATAAGTTCAATCAAGTGATCTTCTCCATAATACTTATGAAAAAATTAAATATATTAAACAAAATTAGGGGGACGCCCCCCCGGGGGGGAGAGAGAGAGAGAGTGTGTTTCTAAGGGTGTTCCACCACTTGACTTATCCTTTATGTCCTTTTAGGTTATGTTTGATTTGAGGGATTGGATGATGAGGTATAAATAATATTATGGGATAACATATGAGATTTGATATAACATATTAATTTTGTATGTAGAATTATTTTTTAGGTGTTTGGTTGATGGAATATAAAGTGAGATAAAAGATGTGATTTGACATGAGATGTGGTAGGAAATAATTTTGATAGGGATATGTAATACTACCACTCTCATGGTATTATTTATCCCCTATTTTAGGAGATAAATAGTGTAATCTGAAGTTTCAATATTGCAAATCAAACACAAGATTAAAGTAAACTTGATCCAAAATAATTCAATCCCCCGTAGTAATACAGCAAACCGGCCTTAAGGTTTCAAAGAAAACTTTATTGATCCTCTTGATTCTGTTACTCAGATGCCTGATGGTATTAGTTCAGATATTATCTAATTGTGTGATGTTGGTATTGTGCAGCCTGGAGCTGTGTATGTTTCGCAAAGCTTGCATTTCAAGTTGCCAATATATATTGGAGAAGAAATCATTGCTGAAATACATGCAATTAATGTAAGAGAAATCAAGAACAAGTACCTGTAAGTAATACCATGTTCTTTCCCATCGCTTCTGAAATGAAATACATTGAATAGTTTTCACGTATTTGGTGTTTTCGTTTTTATAACAGCGCAAAATTCAGGACAAAGTGCATCAAACATGGTGACAATCTAGTTATTGATGGTGAAGCTGTGGCAATTTTACCTACCATAAATATAGAGAGAGCGCAATCTATGGGCTGACTCGAGCTATTATTGTTTGAACTTGATTTAACATTTGTCACTAAAGTTGATGATCAAGTTCCCCTGATTTGTACTTTCGTTAACTTGGTTTAATAAAGCCGCCGATTGATGAAGGTGAATCAAATTGTTATTAATAGCAAATTGATGCCTTACAATCTACTAAAATTCATCCACACTTCTCTGAACCAAGAATTTAAGTAGTGTAAGTAGTGAGGAGCTAATTTCTATAAATTTTAATATTTCTTTCTTAACCTTAAAAATCTAATCTCATAATTAAACAGTCTATTTGAAGGTCATATACATAAAAAAATAAAACAAATATATTAAGTTCATTCATTGAATCATTTAAAAATTATTTAATTGATTAGTTAGACTATTAATTGTTAAGTCAAGAGTAAAGTGATATGTTGTTAGTGGCTCAAAGTAAAAGAGATAGGGTAGTCATTTTGAAAATATATATATATATATATTTATTTACTTTGGGTTGGGGTGACCATTTTGAATATATATATATATATATATATATTTACAAGTTAAAACAATTGAGAATTAAAAGTTTAGGTATAAGGAATCAAACTCAAACTGGCAACTTCCACCAAATAACATAAAATTTAAAGATGATCTCTTCACTATTTAGGTTAATCTCCTTTTTGTGATTATATCTATACTATATATATACACGTGTATATTTCAAATATTTTTTTTTTTGGAGGACATGGCCCCCTATTGTCATAGGATAGTTCCACCCTTGCTGGCATATTAGGGATTAATGTGAATCCAGTCAAGGTAAATGAGTTGATGTATGCCACTTAGGGAGACAGAACTTATGTGGGGCCACCTAGGGCAGCCGAAATAATATGAAGCCACTTAGAGCAGATGAGTTGTTGATGTAATACAATCAGGTTGACAAAAATCCTGGGGAGGTTTACGATAAATCCACTCAAGGCTACTAGGAGTACTAAAGATGAAATAGGGTCACTCAAGTGGGTGAAAGTTATGTTAATCCACTTAGGGCGGCTACTCTTTTAGTGAGATATTATAGAGAACCACACAGGGAGGCATTCCCACTTGTGAATAGATGTAAGGCGGGCCACTCAGGGTGGCAACTCCGTCGTGAGTTTTGATGAAGCACCACTTAGGGTGGTTGAGCCTGCCACTCATGGTGACTCCTGGATATACTATAATGCCTTAATAGCATAGCGACAACACCTGTGGATTGCCAGACTTCCTACATATTCTGGTGGATTTTTTATTTTTTATTTTTTTTTCGGGTTTGGGTGGGTAGGGTAACATTAGTTTCAATGTTAGTTTGGAGATTGGAAGTTAGAATCGTTAAATTAAAATTTAACGGTTTAAATGCTTGTGATTAAAAAAGCATGAATATATTTGTACTATTGAATTTTAATTTAATGACTCCCGGTCTCAATATCTCTGAACTGACATTAAAATTAATGTCAACCTCTCCTCTTTTATAATAGATGTTTATCCCAGATGGTGATTGGGAGTCAGGTTAGTGTTGTTGTCTACGCCAAATAGGTGAAATTCACTGCGAGGATGTGACAAAGGGCCACTCAAGGTGGCATGGCTGAGATATTTCCATGCACCTAGGGTTGCTGAGCTGGGAATGAGCCATTCAGGGCGATTAACTTGCGAAGAAATGAAGGTATTTTTCTGTTAAGTGTGCACTCAGATACACATATGTTTGGTGGGCTATGTCTAGTAACGGGTTATGTATTATGAAATGTCGTTAAAGCATCCACTAATGAAAAAATGTGTAGCGATTTTAAGAATGTGCTACGGCTAAGCAAATATAAAAAGTGGTAGAACCAGTAGCGGATCCAAGATTTTCATTAAGCGGGTACTGAACATTGAGTACTCAAAAAGAGGATGACAAATTACGTCAGAGTTAGGAGTAGAAGAGAAACGATATTAATTTTAAGGATAGATAAAATTATTTTTAAATATTAAACTGGTGAATATACTTTTTATAATTTAGTAGTTTACTTAGTCCTCTTAATAGCACCTGAGATTTAATAAGAATATTTTTCGTTGCTAAAAGAAAATTTATTATTAAGTTTTATTATTTATAAAATTTATTATGTTATATGTTATATTTCTTGATATTATACACAAAAATATTCAATAGTGTAGTGAGAGAATACATTTTATTTCACAAAAAAATGCTTGGAATTGATTCTTGCAAATTCTTTTTATGTTAAAAAAATTTAAATTAATCTTAATTTTTTAATAAGGACAAAATACTCTAATTTTAAATTAACTTAATTTTTTTTAATAAAGCTAAAAATATCTTTACATCCAAAAATCAAGGGTTGCTCCGCCCATGGGTAGAACTTATGATTGTACAAACTATACTCAAGGCATTCAAGTGAACAAAAGTATGACTCAAAAGTTAGGGGTGTCTATTTGGATAAAATCGAAAATCGAATTACCCAATTTTTTTTTTTTCAGTTTTCTGAAAAATAATCCAACCCAAATCAAGAATTGTTCGGTTCCAATTAAAACCAAATTAAACTGAAATTATATATATATATATATATCTATTTTTAATTTATTACAAAATTATCATTATTATATATATATTTATACTTAATTACTAATTTGACTTTCCATTATATCTGTTCTTCATGTATAAAAACAAGAACCGGAACTCAACCGAATTTTAGTTTGAGTCTAAGAAAATAACGAAAACCAAACAAAAAAAAAAAAAAAACAGACAACCGAACAGAATTTAACCAGAAATCAAAATTCCAGTTCAGTTTTCGGTTACAGTTGGATTTTGCGCACCGCTAAGGCATCAAAGTTAGTGAGCATAGGCAAGACCCAAGGCCGTATGGGTGACACTTAGGGCATCAAAATGTAGAGAGGCAACTCAGTGCTCCAAGGGTACGTGTAATAATGATGTTGTACAATCAAGTGCTCACCTACGTCTTTGTTTGTGATGCATCGTGATGTAATCATTGCATGGCATACATAACATGATAAATGCAAAGGAAACTAATGTGCATAGCATGCACTTGACGTGGCGGTGTATAGGAAGTATGTGCACCCATGCGATGTGTTGTGAATGTGATGATAGCAAGGCGTGGTTCAACACTTACATATTAATAGATTCCGGTTCAATTCTGATACGTTATGATGCATCATGCAAGGTCGTTGGAACTGTGAATATCAGAATCGACTTGTTTGACAATTTGGTGAGAACTCTTTGTCATGTTAGGCATATTCTGAGTCTTAGGAAAAATTTCATTTCATTTGGCGCCTTAGACTCAAAGGGGTTCAGTTTTAAGTTTGAAAGCATAGTCATGGTGGTTTGCAAAGGTGCGATGGTTGTGATGAAGGGATAGAATGTACCAATAAATATGTACAAGTTATGAGGCAGCATCGTTGCAGGTGAAGCCATCACAACAGTCTCAATGATATAGGGTTCGTTTGGAACCCCCCAAAAAAAATCAAAAAAACTTCAAAAGTTTTCAAATCCTTGTAATCAAATTTTACCACTTATCATTTTTATATCACATCAATCCCACATTTTGGTTTTTTTTTTTTTTTTTGGACTCCAAACACACCCATAATCTTGTGACATACCACGGGTGTGTTTGGAGTAAGAAAAAGTGAGATAAATTAAGAGTTTGTAATGCGTGCAGTGAAAGAAAAAAGTTAATGTGATATATAGTTAATAGAGATTTATAGAGATTTTCAGTATTTTTTTGTATGCCAAACGGAGCCGTGGTTAGGCCATATAGGGAACATTGTATGACAAAGCTGCAAAAAGGAATGTGCTTAAAATTGTGACGTGTGAACTTGACAACTATTGTTCTAGAAAAGCAGAATAGTGTAAGCTCAAAATGGACATGCACAAGACGACGACATTTTTTTTATTATATCTATTCAAATGTCTGGGGACTAGTAAGACTTGCATCACTTTGTGAACATCTGTATTTCACCACTTTCATTGACGATTACACCGAAAAAGCTCAAAGTGTACTTTATGTAGCACGAGTTAAAAGTGTTTGCAAAATTTGAACCGTGAGAATTTAAAGTTGAGAACTAAACACAGAGACAGATGACGTTTATCAGACAATAAGACAATGAGACAGTATAAGACAAAAAGTTAACGTAATTTTGTATGCACAACATAGTAGTAATTACTATATCTCCTCGCCTCGCCTGTATTTCAACTTTTGAATTGAAATGTTGAGTTGTGAGTTGTGTTTCTAAAGAAAAAAAAATAAAAACATAATAGTAATTATTATACCAGACAACGTACTGATTTTATTATTGACACAACATATATTTGTACTAATTTGTCTTCGGGTACCGTTTCAAATTTATAATATTAATTAAATTATATATTTATAAAGAATATACAAATCCAGTCTAAAGGTTAATGTATCATTTAATAATTATAAAATACAAGTTATAAATGCCATATTAGTATTTAATCACGTAACTACCATGTTTATATTTTATATAAGTAAAAAACAAGGTTATTTATGTAGAGTTGGATAAAGAATGGGAAGAAACAAAAATTTCTATTTCTCATTTTTTATTTTATAAAGTCTAGGACTCAAAAAATGAATAAATAAATAAATAAATAAATTTGAAATAAAAATAATTCCAAGACAAAATACCAAAGATTTAAAAATTGTTGTCACCGTCCAAAATTGGTCAGTGTTGCCAACATTGAAAGGTATTGGCCAGCAAAAATACCTGTACAAAACACATATACTAAGTTACCATATGGGAGGCACGATAGACAATACAGTACGGGATGGATGGCTATGGAGCATGCAATATTAAGAGACACTTCACAGTACACAAGCACCGAACATGAAAGATGAATAGAACAATTGAAGAAAGGTAAGGTGTCTTCATTCAAATGTGAGGCTTACAAAAGAAAAAACTTTTGGATAAATGCAGTGAGAATGTCAAGCTTCTTAGTTAATAAATCACAAAGACAACAGTAGATGAGAAGGTTGTCACACTCTGAGTTCAACCCATTGATGAACGGTATGGGTTGTCACGCTTAGGGTTCAAATCACTGGTGAACAATATGGCGAAGAGAATTGGAAATAAGATCTAAAAGGATTTATATCCTGTCTGAAATTTCTCATCTAAGGGTCAGATTCAACAATATTAGTATTTAAATTGAAAACTTCCCAGTATTACCATGTCGCTGGGGCTATTCTAGTGAAAACCTGTTAATAGACAATCCCCTTATCAATGAACACGTGCAATACTAACAAAGGATTTGTAGTCAAACCCTTTCTTTACACTAACTTTTCACCTGGTTCTGTAGAGTGAAGGATCGTCTTGGCTTGGAATCACTACTTTAAAATACTATCAAGCTTTGTCCAATGCCCGTAATCACTGAAGGTCAAAAAGGACATCATTATATCTCTTGGCCGGTCACCTTGAATGATTCAGATCTTATTTTGTGTGGTCAGAAAGAACGCTGCATCCTAATCCTCAGTACACCATCTGGAAACATGTTGCTCAATGATCCTATGATCTTTAAAATCCCACTCATTTAGCTCTACCTGTTGATTTTGGGCCTTTGCCCCATGAATTTACTAGTCTTTTCACATTTCACCTACTAAATCGCAATGCACAAATTCATTATGTTAATTTGTTTCAACGTAAAATCTTTTCTGGAAAACATTTTTACTCATTTTTCAAGAAAATATTTTAAAAAAATGAGTAAATGCGTTTTCCGGAAAAGATTTTTTTTACGTTGAAACAAATGGAGCCTAATGACAACTAAAATCTTGAACTTTAAATTTCAAGCAAGCCTACAAATGACTGTAAGAGAAGCAATAGAGGGAAGTCACCTATTTTCAGAATGTTTTTGATCCAGATGATGGATTTCTACATAAAAATGCCAAATAGATTATGGATAAACCATCCAAATTCAATAGAAATCCGAACAGGCAAGAAAAATTCAAACATTCCCCAAGTAAATTATGAATGCATTCATCAACCCAAGGGACATCTAACATGCCCTGCCCGTTAAAAATAGAAACGGATCATATCCTTGTCATCCTTCTTCCAGAAAAACTAAACTACTCATGCACATGCAGCCTTAAAAACAAAAAATATGCATGTGCAAGCAAGGATTACCTAGAGTATTTCATGAATAACAAGCTGAAAAGCAATGTTACAATCAGGAGATAATCTTCGGAAAAGGAAAGCAAATCAGAATGGCATCAAGGGCAGACAATACATGAGACCAAAGCGGGGAAGCCTGGGGAAACTGGGCCCATTATAGCATCTGTCCTCCTGATCTAATCTGGAAGGAACCCCAGGGAAAACTGGGCTATGAGATTGTTGAAACTTTAAAAGCAACATAAGAAATAAGGCAAAAGACAAATGATGGACATTACTGTTCTGTCAATTATATTCATCTGGAGATTCCACATGTTTGTCTCGAAATGCCCACCACCTTTTCTTCCTATTAGTCTCGAAAGCAGGGACATCTGAAGTACAATCATAACATATCAAGAGCAAAATTATATTGCAAACCAATGAAAAAAAAAATACTATTTTAGAAGCGTCAGTGCTGTTACATAATGTGGTTTAACATGAATCCATAAGGGTCATGGAAATTGAATGCTCAACCCATAAACAAGTCCAAAAGATTATAAAGATTCATAATAAACTTTCAACTCCATAAAGACTTAAATACCAACATTTTCTTGCTTTCCTTTTTCCCCTCGTCATTTAGATCTACTTGAGTCAATAGTGATGAAATGTGGGGTGAGGAAATGCTCAAATGGTGATTTACTTATTTTTACTGTGACAATTTAATTAATGTAGTAAAGAAAATGGCACAGTGAATTATTTTGGGAATACAGACAAGTCTTTCACTTCCTTGTGTAGCCAGAATGAGTGCTCAAAATGGTGATTTACTTATTTTACCATGACAATTTAATTTATGTAGTAAAGAAAATGGCACAATGAATTATTTTGGGAATAGAGACAAGTCTATCACTTCCTCTTGTAGCCAAAATGCACATTTTTAGCATCTCAAACTCAATTCTGATTGAGAATTTAAATGGTAGTTCAATTTTTACTACCATTTTTTATAAGAATCATTTCAGAAACTAATGTTCATTCTATTATTAGGAGTTTTCTACTCTTTACTATTTACGGACAAGGATTCAAATATTGTTTCAGTGGCAAGCTCGGATACGAAAAAGGTTTGAAATGTTCTAGAAACATGGTAGAAACAAAGAAAAAATTTGGAAACATAAACGTTAGGCTTATATTTGTAATTGTCAAATTAGTGAACAAAACAATCAATCCAATTTTATAATTCTTAGACATTAGTTAGGGTGTCATACAGGATTGACGATTTTATACTCAGAACCAATTCATCGTAGGAAGTTCGCTGGGTATTTGCTGGAAGTCAATGGAAAATACCGAGAGCGCCATTGCTGCAGAGAGCTTTGGTGGAAGGTTGCTAGAAGGGCACAGGAAGCTCACTCCTACAAGCAGTGAATTCGCAATTTCTAAAACTGTGCATGAAGACTTATTCTGTCCGGGATTTTGATATCTATGTTCTGGAATACATCCAAGGTTCCTAATGCCAAGTTGGTTGGAAACATTAAAAGGAAGAAATTATATTATTCAAGGAACTTGAAAACCAAAATATTCCTACTCTAATCGCATCTTAGATTGGACTATCATTGAGCTTTATATATATATATATATATGTATAAAAACCTACTCATAGGGCCTAAGGCATCCATCCAACTATAGAAAGATCATATAAGTAGACTTTTATTGAGACTTCTCTTATATGCCTAGCCACAATAACAACACATCTCTTCGTAGACCGGTGTTTGTGGATCGTGGTTGTTCATTCACTAGGTGAGTCGGAAGGGCATGAAAAAAGAATTCATATGATAAGATTGTGGATTCGATTATGTAACTATTGCAGATAATCATTATCAACCAGTATTATATAGGGAATAAGTTTTGGTCCTTCATGCTAAGGCCCGAGGTTTTTCCCTACTGTTTCTATGGTTCTCCCATTTAAATTTTTGTGCATTATTTATTTACTTTCTTACTTGCGATTGTTTGATTATTGTTTAGGATTGTTTGGATTGATAGCATGTGGTTTTTTTCAAAAGAAACAAATTGCAAACATAAACTAATCTTTATCCATTTGTTTTCTTAAAGATAATTTATAAATAATCTAACGTCGGTGAGGGGTATGCATCCCTGGACTACATAAATTATAATAAAATTGATTAGTAACTCCATTGTTATACCAAACATGATACCCTGTCTCCCTCATTTTAGATTTTTATGACAAAGTTACATATTATATGTCATCTACTGTCTCCAATTTTCTCTCCTTAATTCCATCCAATACCATACTAGCTTTTTCTTTTTATTTTTGTTGACTTTTAAAAGAACATATTTTCCTTCTTAATGTCATATGAACAACAATTGCACCAATAAAAATTATATTTAAATTATACATGCCTAACAAAAATTATTAATGATTATTTTTTTACTTGCAATGATAATGGATATATATTTCATGTGAAACAAACAAACAACATGACAATCATAATAATAGTGTGCCAATAATTAATAAAGAGATTTTGGCTGTCTCTTTTATAAATAAAATTTGAAAAGAGTTTAATGAAAAGTTAACAAATCTCTTTGTACTACATAAATGAATACAAAACGAACTAAAATTTTGTGTCATCATTGGACAAAAATAAATATATAATATCATGAGTTTGGATAGCAAGAATTTGTCAAGTTATGAATCATTTTGACTCACAGAAACACACAGAAAGTTGTGGGGTTACGGGGTTTAACCCCACGGTACAGAAGTAACAAAACTGCCAGTTCAGTAACTCACTGGGAGCGGTTGGGGTCGCTAGCAAAAGCAGATTAGATGTACAAGTGATGGGAAGCTCGTTGGATGCTCATTGGATGGCCACTATGAAGTTCACTGGAAAAAGCAGGGGCTGTGTTATGCGGCAAGGACGCTCAATGAGAAGCTCATCCTAGCGAACAGCGCAGATATTTTTATATCGAACAAGGTTTCGAGTCTTGTTCTGATTGGATTTCTTGTTCTTACATATTTGGAATGTTTAGTACATCAAGGCAAAGTTAAGGTTTTTAAGCGTTAGGGTTGAGAAAAAGGCTAAGAACAAAGTGACAAGGCTATCTAAGGGTCCTTTGAGGTTCCCTCATATCTCTCTTGTAATTCTTTACTCCATTGTTAGAATTCATACAATTGAAAACTAGTTTTATCGTGCCCGTGAACATAGGCAAATTATCAAACCATATAAATCTTGTATTCTTCTATTGTGTGTGATTTCCTTGTGCTTGTTTGTGAGTTTTTGACGTTATTCACTACGATGTTGTAAGAAAGTGATCTGAGAATTCCACACAATAGAATCAATTATGCATCAATTTATTTGTACACATTGTTTTATAATTCAAAATTTACACTAATTAACTATAGCTAATTCAACTATTATAATATTCATATAATCAATAGGATAGTGTAAAATAAATATTACCATTCTTAATAAGATAACATATAAAAGACCCCTAATATATTTAAATTACAATAAGGCACCCCACACTATTTACACCACAACTAAATTTTTTCCTTTGAAACAATGGAGTTTCTATTGAAACATACTAAATTGTTTGCCACAAAACTATGGAATTCCAATATGCAATCTCAAACAAAAGGACACAAAATTTAATTACTTAGTTTGGTTGAAATAATCATTATTTCTACATTTTCATTGAATTTTCAAATAATAGTAATGGTAGCAATAATACTAACAATAACAAATAATGCAAGTAAAAGGTTTTGGCCTGCTTGCCACAACGGGCCAATTTATTTCTAAAAAATGTAATCGGTACTGAAAAAAGTCTAGGAAAAAAAATTGGAAAAAACTGTAAATATGAGTGCTTAATTTTTCACTTTTCTATCTCTCATATTCCTTTTCAAATGTCTTCAATTCCCCAATGAACTTAAAGTTTATCTATGTTCTCCCTTCAATTTTTTTTCTCTTGAGAAAATTAGGTACTGTGGAATACAACTGTCCAGGATTTTGATAAGTATGAGCTAGAAGTTGTCTTCCATCGACCCACGAGACTCCTTCTCTTATGTATTATTGGGGTTCTTGACATGGTATCAAAGTGGGTTTTCAACTAGGACTGACTCACCACAGTCCATTGTGGTAAGGTAAATTAGAATTTGGGCAACACACCATTGTACTATTGAAGAGAGATCAGAAGGGTTGGGGAAGATGAAGGCAAAATGACATTGAGCCCGTACTTGTTTACTTTAGTTATGGATGAGATTACAAGACATATTCAGGATGAGGTGCCGTGGTGTATGCTATTTGCAGATAATATTATTTTAGTAGATGAGACGAGAGAATGAGTGAATACTAAGATAGAATTGTGGCGGGAAATGTTAGAGACAAAAGGGTTTGGGCTAAGCCGATGCAAGACGAAATATATAGAATGTAAATTTAGTCAAAGTAGAATAACGGGTAGTATAGAAGTAAGTTTAGGCACACAAAAGATTGTAGAGAAAGATAAATTTAGATCCCTTGGATCTATGGTGCAACAAGATGGAAGGATTGATACTGATGTAAGTCGCAGGATTCAAGCCGGGTGGACCAAATGAAGGAGTGCTTCGGGGGTCTTGTGCAACCGAAAAGTCCACCTCAAGGTGAAAGGAAAGTATTATAAGGTGGCGGTTAACCAGCGCTGCAATATGGATCAGAGTGTTGGACAGTAAATCATAATCATGGTCAGAAGATAGCAATTGCGGAGATAAAGATGCTTAAGTGGATGTGCGGGGTTACAAGGAAAGATAGGATTAGAAACGAGGAGATTAGGGGCAAAATAAGAATAGCACCGATTGAAGATAAAATGAGAAAAAAACCAATTAAGATGGTTTGACTATGTTAAAAGGCGTCCAGCGGAGGCACCTGTTAGAAGGTGTGAAAGTATGGAGACTGTCAGGAGTAGGAGAGGTAGAGGAAGACCCAAGAGAAGTTGGAAAGAAACTATTAAACATGACCTAACCTACCTAGATCTATCGAAGGCCATGGCCCTAAACAGATCTAATTAGCGTCAACAAATCCATATAGCCGACCCCACCTGGTGGGAAAAGCTTGGTTTGATTTGGTTTATGTATAAATAGTTGCTAACATAAGGACTAATTTACTGTTTTATCAAAACTGTAGGAATTTGACTTTCACAATTGAAACCTAAAGGACTAAAGTGACAACAGGTATTAATTGTAGAAGTAGTTTTTGCACTCAAGGCAATAAAAGTGACACTTAGGGCATCAAAAGATAGATGGGCAACTCAGTGCTCCAAAGATAATGCATAGGGTGTCAAAGTACATGGATTTGGCAACTCAGCGATGAATCAAATAATTTGATTTTGTGATATTGGTAGGAGTATTCAAATTGGGCCTCATAAATATTCTTAAAAAATATATTTCTCAAATCCAAATTATTTTATCCTAGGTTTTTTGACGTGTCCTTGTAAAAAATGGTAAATGGTGACTTCATATTTTTAACAAATGGCCAACAACAAAATATTTTAGAGCAACACCTTTTGGACACTAATCTTAATCGTATCATGCCGAAGCTTGCATTGCGGATTCCCAAAATCCATGGAAAGGCACCACCAAATCTCGAGTGGGATATGAAAATTTAGGTGCAATTAAAGACTTACACCAATAGTTCTTTAAAATCAGCTGTTTATTGTTAATTTTCTCTGAACAATTTTGCAAATGGTTTGACCAAATGCTTATTAATTTCCATAATTTGTATTAACTTCCATAATTTGTTATACTCTTAAAAAATTTCTAACCAATTAGTCGCCTCCATTAATGTGCTTCAATATCAAGCAAGGTAGTAAACGTAAATAGTATATTAATTGTATCTGAGAAAAAGCATTACTTATTTCATCATTGTTCATGCACCACAAATTACAAAATAAATACCTATTTTCTATTTGAGAGTCTAAACTCTCTCTATCATTATAACTACCGCTGGATGAGGAGATTTTGAAATTGAAATACAACTTCAGGAGTTGAAGTTGAGTTTGAACCCTTAAATTCATGTGAGATTTCATCCAACAATCAAGTTTAAAACATTTTCATTCATTAGATGAACTTTCATAAGAATCCAGAGGTTTAAGATACAACTTTCAATTCCTAAAGTCAGTGTATTTCAACTTCAGAAACCCTCGATCTGCATTTAATATCCTATTTGATGAATTTCCAACTTCAATCTGATAGTGCCTACACCTACTCCCAAAGAAGCTTTTAATTCGACGATGTGCATTTATATAGAAATAATTAAAACAAAAATCCATTTATAGTGAAAAATAAATGCTTTACTTTTAGAGGAAGAATACATTAATCACTTAAATTCTATGTGTGTAGTTAGTGTTACTATATATATTTATGCACCTATATACCCTTTGGATCACACAATGCAAGCCATGCCCTGTGATATTATTCTCTTGTTTTTGTATGTGATCTTTTCTTCTCTCGTGGTTTCGAATGGAAAAAGATCAAACATGACTACACCTAGTTCATCCAACACCCCATCAAAACTGCCCTCCGAGGGCAAGGCTAGTGTTAAGGATGTCACTCAATGCATCCCCAAGGTGTCAAACGATCGTCATATCAAGGTGGACGGGCGAGATCGCCGAGTTCGTGTACCTATTGAGTCAACTAAAATTTTGTTCCAACTCACAAGAAAGCTTGGTCATCGCAATAGTGGCTAGATTATAGGGTGGCTTTTGGATCAAGCTGATTTGGCAATCAACGAAGTCCTTTACGGGGACACTAGTACGGCGCCAATTTCTACTCCTATCTACGCCGACAGTCTAGTTTTGGTCCCTTTTGTTGCTAATGGGGTTTTTCCAACTCCTGGCTCTTCTGTCCCATGACTATGATCTGGGAGCCACAATAAAATATTTGAATAACTTGGTGTGATAAATAATCAAATGAGTATTGAATAAAGTTGATCTTTATCTATAAATTTAGAGGTTTGTGATACATATGGAATTGTAACCTATTTTTACAACGTATTTTATCATTTACATGTTGAAGGTTTTAAGTTGGGTAGCCATTCTTACAATAATTGTATCGTATCGGTGGTGCGATTTTATAGTATAAAGTTAATGGCAAAGGTGGTTAAGTGCCAATTCAATTGGTAAAACTTTGAATTTACTCCCCAGTGGCCACTAGTTCGAGTCTCCTCAGAATAATTAGAGGATTTAACTGGTCGTTAACTCTAAAGCTCCACAAATTAGTCGAGTTACACGCAATCTGATCCGAATACTCTAAGTATTCGAAAAAAAAAAAAATGGTAGAGGTGATTCAATTTTAGAGAATAATTACAACAATAGCTGTGATGTGATTTCAAAGCATGATGAATATAGCATAATGATAACAAAAATCATAGTAGCGTCTTTGTAGAACTTTTATAAATCTCAATGACACTCGAGGGTTTTCTTCTAAAATCACAATGAACTTTCATTTATTATGGATTTTTACTATTGAATTGACTATTATATATTTTTAACACTTATAAAATTATTATTTATTTACTAATAATTGTGATCATAAAACACAAATAATAAAGCATAGCGAATTAAAGTCGGAAAATTTTCAAAAGTAAATGAAATTTTCGACTTAAAATTCTATTTTAGCTAGTAAGCTAAAAATTTTTTTTTTTGAAAAAGATAAGTAAATTTTATTCATAGGAATAGATACAAGTAAGCACAAATAAGCATCAAATTGATGCTAGAACAAGCCGCTCATGGGAGAAAATAATTACAATCAGGCCTAACAATCAGGGTTCAAGCAAGATGATCAAGGAAAGTCAAAAAAGAGAATAAATCCATCTCTTTTCCTTCATTCACCCATCCATATAGGCAGTTAAGAAATATGCTCTTCGATCTCAACGAGGATCTGTTTTTATCTTCAAAAATTCTTTGATTCCTTTCCTTCCAAATCAGCCAACAAACACAAAATGGGACCAAATTCCAAACATGTTTTCTGTGTTTATTGAAGGGCTGCCCCCACCAAGCCAAAAGAAATTCATGAAACCCTTTTGGGAAGCAAAAATTGACTCCAAAACAAGCTAAAATCAAGTTCCAAATCTCAGTAGCCCACTGACAGTGCAATAGGAGGTGTGGTATAGTTTCCTCCTGGTTAAGGCATAAGATGCAGCGATTAATAAGCGAGTATCCTCTGTGCTTTAGATTATCCATGGTTAGTATTTTTCCTCTAGCAGCACACCAAAGAAAGAAAAGGACTCTTGTAAGGACAGGTTTTATCCAGAGATTTATCCATGGAAAATCATCCTTGGCAGCCCCTAGCAGCGAATTATAGAAGGTCTTAACACTAAAAAGTTTTCCTTTTGAAACTTCCCAAACAAGGGAATCCTCTTTGTCTTCCAAATGAACATTGTTCAGCATTCCCAATAGCAGCAAATAACCCTCTAGCTCCCAGTCATTAACTTTTCTGCACAGCAGCACTGTCCAGGTGCTATTTGAGCCCATTCCACTGCAGTAATCTCTTACGACAGCTTCCTTATTTACAGCTAATGCGAATATCTCTGGAAATAAAGTTGATAAGCAGCCTACCTTTAACCAATTATGCTTCCAGAATAATATCCTATCACCTCTGCCCACTTTCCAGGATGCATAGTCAGTAAATTTGCTCCAAATTTTCCTTATATCTCTCCATAGGCTAGCTCCACCTGAGTTAGAACAAGGAGCTGAGCTCCAACCTCCTAATTCCTCTCCATATTTGGTCACAATAACTCTCTTCCACAGGCTGGAATTTTCTTGGGAAAATCTCCAAATCCATTTCCCCAAGAGAGCTTCATTGTGCAGCTTTAACTGCCTGATTCCAATTCCCCTTGAGTTAATTAGTGAACACACAGTCTTCCAATCCACCAAGCTATGTTTGAAGATCCCTTCACTTCTTCCCCACAAAAAGTTTCTTTGCAGTTTTTCAAAATCTTTTATAATAGACATAGGGGCCTTGCAAAGGGAGAGGAAGTATGTAGGAAGGCTCGACAGAACACTCTTAATTAATGTAAATCTAGCCCCTGTAGAAAGGTATTTCAGCTGCCAAACTGCTAGCCTATTTCGACATCTTTCCAAAACTGGTTCCCAAACTTGTTTGGACTTTATTTGGGCTCCTAGGGGCAGACCTAGATATGTTGAAGGAAGATTGCCAATTTTACAGCCCAAGATGCCAGCCAGCTCACTAATGGAATTATTATCACCAACAGGAAACAACTCAGATTTGGTAAGGTTAATTTTCAAACCTGTTACTGCCTCAAACCCCAAAAGAGTGCAGCGAAGATGTCCCATTTGCAGCAATTCTGCACCACAGAATACAATAGAGTCGTCGGCAAATAAGAGGTGCGTTATGCTTGTAGAATCTCTGCCTCTATTCTTGATAGAGAAGCCTTCCAGCAGCCCTGCTTCTTCCACTCTCTGCAGCATTTTGCTTAGAACTTCCATTACAATTATGAACAAGAAAGGGGAGAGAGGGTCACCTTGTCTAAGTCCCCTAGACGATGAAAAAAAGCCCTCCGGAGTGTCATTTATTAGAATAGAATATCTAACAATAGAAACACACCAAAATATCCACTGACACCACCTACTACCAAACCCCATTCTTCTCATCAAATAGACTAGACAATTCCAATTAACATGGTCGAATGCTTTCTCAATATCCAATTTACACACTATGCCAGTCTCCTTTTGTTTAAATCTTGAATCAATGGCTTCGTTTGCAACAAGGGCGGCATCTAAAATCTGTCTGCCACCAACGAAAGCATGTTGAGAGGCAGATATGATTGAATTCAAGACTTTCCTCAACCTGGAAACTAGAACTTTAGCTAATAGCTTGTAAACAGCTCCCACCAAGCTAATGGGCCTAAAATCCTTGACTTCAATTGCACCAGGTTTCTTTGGAATGAGTGTAATGAAGGTTGAATTTAGGCTTCTAACAAACCTGCAACTGCTGTGAAATTCTAAGAAAACCAGCACCATTTCCTTCTTAAAAGTCTGCCAACATTTTTGAAAGAAAGCTATGGTCTAGCCATCTGGACCAGGGGCTTTATCACCATTGAGATCTTGGAGAGCTTGAAAAACCTCAATTTCAGTGAAGGGCTGCTCTAAGAACTCAGCTTCCAGAGAGCTAATCTGAGAGAACTCCAGGTCATCAACTGAGGGTCTCCATTGAGCTTGCTCCTGAAACAGCTACTCATAAAAGCTGAGAATACTATGCTTAATCTCTCCCGGATCTTCATTAATTTCTCCATCAATACACAGCCTGTCAATCCAGTTTTTCCTCCTATTTGCAGAGGCAATCTTGTGGAAAAACTTAGTATTCCTATCCCCTTCTTTCAACCATCTAATCCTAGACTTTTGATGCCAGCTAATCTCCTGCATCTTTATCAGATTATTCAGGTCTTTAATTTTTGAATCTCTGCTGTAGCTTTCCTGCTCGATGAGTTGTCTAGAATCCTCAAAAGAATCAATAATCTGAATTTCCTTCTCAAGCTGCAGCTTCTGGCTCTCCACTTTCCCAAAGACCTCCAAATTCCATCTTTTCAGGTCTTTCTTTAGACACAAGAGCTTCTGACTCAGCACATAATTGGCACTGCCAGTGAAAATGTAAGTCTGCCACCAGGTTTCAATCATCTCAGTAAATCCTTCAGTTTGTAGCCACATATTCTCAAATCTAAATGGTTTAGGACCACTCCTTAATCCCCCACCATCGAGCATCAAAGGGAAATGATCAGAGATCAATCGAGGCATTGATTTTTGAAAGACTTCAGGAAATAGATCCTCCCAGTCGCAGGAAACTAAAAATCTATCTATTCTAGATCTACTGCGGCTGTTGCTCCATGTATATTTGCAACCATTCATGGGCAGGTCTATGCAGCGTAGATCGTTAATGAAATCTGAGAATTTTTCCATCTGTTTAGTTCTCCTTTCACAATTCCACTTGTCCTCAATGCACTTAACCATATTAAAGTCACCACCCATACACCAGGGAACTTGCCAGCAATAAACAGCTACTGCAATTTCCTCTACGAAATCTGCTTTCAAAGAGGTTTCAACTGGTCCATAAACACCAGTGAAGGCCCAAGAAATATTCTCATCAACATGCTGAAATAGGCAAGATACTGAAAAGATCCCGGTTGCAAACTCTAACATTTTTAATTTCCTGCAATCCCACATTATCAATATTCCTCTAGAAGCTCCAACAGCATCAAGTGCTCTCCATTTGTACCAAACTCCACCCCATAGAGTTCTAATCACATTCTCATCGATCTTCCCCATTTTGGTTTCTTGTAGACAGACTATATCAGACCTCCATTTCCTAATGGAATTCTTGATTAACAATCTTTTTTCCAAACTACAACATCCTCTCACATTCCAACCAAGAATTTTAGGCTTCATTGGAAACAAATGGGTACTGGTACTGCAGGATTCCTTCCTCCATAACTCTGTCCCTGCCCCTTTTGTCATAGGAAATTGAGCACTGCAGGTTCTTAAGCTCCCTAGAGCCTTTTCTTAAGGATCCTGATGGCTTTTTTTCCTTTCTCCTCAAAATGAATGCCTCTCTTTTCATCTATAGACTTAAGAAGATTTAAAATTTTGTCCTCAAACCCCTCTCCTGAAATTCCCAGAATCTTTTTAAAGGATTTCATACGAGTAATCACCCACTTTTATACCTTCTTCTGATCTACTCTGCAGTCTCCAAGTAACAAGTTTTCATCAATCAAGTTCCAGTTCTCAGGCCCATATGCTGCTAATGGTAAACAGCCAATTACCTTATCTGACTCCTTTTCATAAATGTCTATGGGAAGATTAAGATCTTCTGGCATGAAGTCTGTATCAAAATTTCCTCCAGAGAGATTACCATCCTCAGTCTCTTCATTGGACCCCAATTTTGACTTTTCTCTTCCCAAGAAATCTCCCAATAATCGATGTTCCAAGTATGAGGCATCAGCATCTAAGTAGATTCCAAGGGGAGTGACAGAATCTCTCAGATTAGAGATTTTCCTTCGGGCTGGAGAGCAGGACTTTTCCTCGTCCACCTTTGCCAGCATTAAATTGTTTGGAGCAATAACTTCTGAGTCTTTAAGATTTTGCTCATTCGAGGACTCCTTTAATTCATCATTCAGAGAATTAAGTGCTTCAAATTTATTAGATGAAGGCTGCCCCTCATTAATAGAATTTGAATTGCAACTTTTCATCTGAGCTGAATTTTATTCCCCACCTTGATCCATTGAACTTTGCCATTTTTCCTGGAGAAGTTATTAGTGCGAGACTTTTGAGCCTCCAAACCATTTAATTCTTTGACTCTTCGTTATCCAAGATCAGGAAAATCAGGGGAATTCAATGTGGAGGTGGCAGCTTCACGCGCCACCCTCTTCCTTGCCTCCGGTGGTCGGCAGTCTCGAAACTTTTCCACTTGCTGATGACTCCAATCAACCCATGGACTGCGGTCAACCCAGATAACACAATCATACATAAAACTTCCAACTTTAATAACCACCGAGGCTGGAATATCCTTTCCATGCCCTTTAATTCTTTTTTTGCCAACTTTAAATGAGACTGCTGAATGGTTTCTTCTGCAATCTCCAGGTAACCACCACAAAATTCTCTTATACTTTCAAAGACTCCAATATCCAAGAGGAACACTGGTAAGCCAACTACTCAGATCCAAGTGGATTTTGGACTCCAGCCTTTTTTGTTGCAGCAGCTCCAGCTGTGCCATCTATCCATACGAAGTGACTTTCCGTTAAAAAAATATTCTCCTATCTTCTCCTCAGCTGTTTCTTTAGATGGAAAGACTAAGAGAAAAGTATCAGAAGCTAATTCCTTAATTTCAACCCCTCCAGGAACTCTCCAACGTCTGTCCATCCAGTTTTTGATTTCTGCCTTCACCTCCTTTTCCTGGAAAGCACCTCCCAACCTGCCGACTAAACATCTGGTCATTTGAAAACTGCTCTCCACTGCATCATTGTAATCAACAGACACACATTTCTCCTTGCCTTTAATAACGAACATCTGATGTCAATGGGTTCCACTTCTGCAGTCTAGCAACTTGCAGATAAGACTTTTGGAAATTATCAGATGTATGTTTCAAATTTCTTCTATCCTTCTTCTGGACCACCTCCTCCAATCTTGCAGAGGGGTTCCAGAGAAAAGGATGTCTCCTTTTCTCACTCAGAACAAAACTGGACAGCAGCTCTGCGAAAAATATCCATCCTTGTCCACCAACAATTTCAAGGATGCACATCTGCCTTCTGCCATATGGAGCAAACAAACGTAGCTCCATCTTCCTGACATTAGCAGTCTGGATCCTTGAACAAATCAAGGTTCGAAGACCACCCCTAAAACATCCCAATTGTTGGTATCCACCGGAAGTGCTCCTTTCCTTCCAGCACATCTTCTGCAGCCAGAACAGTTCTTCTTCATACATAACCACCACCTTGACATAACCCCTTCCTCTTTCAATCAATCTAACTCCACCATTTCCTTTGGCATCGTCTTCAACATCGATTGTGACAGCTTCCGTATGGAAAGATCGTCCTAAGTTCCTATGGAAAGATTGGTTTTTTCCTAGTACCTTTCTCTCTATTGCTCCTGAGTTGCTTTTTCCGGTGCACAATAGCAGGAAAGACCCTATCGTGCACCGAGAGCATATTGGATTCCCTCTAGTAAGCTAAAAAGTTAAAATTTCAAATCTAATAAATTTAGAAACCAATTAGATCTAATGACAATTGAACCTAGTGTAAAAATTCATGTGGTTGGAATTTTAAGTTTTTGGTTTATTAAAATAGAATTTCCAATTCAAAAGTTTTATTTTTTATTTTTTTGAATTTTTCCTTTTTAAGTAATGAATTTTTGTGAAACCAAATAAAGTATCACAAAGAATAGTCATTTATCTTGAATCCAAGTAAATTATGATAAAAGTATAACAAATTAATTACAAACAAAACCAAGTAAAGCATGAAAAAGGTAGATATTATCCTAAAACCCAAATAATAAAAAACAAAATCGATTTGTTTGTTATATATCTATATCTATACTATTATATAAAGGAAACATTAAGGGTATTTGGTGAAACTTACAAATTTAATGAAGCTCTAATTAATTTTAGTACACTTTCTTGTCGCCTTCTATTAATACCCTTCAACTTCCAACAACTACCGGTATTTTTTATAGAAAGAAAAACAATTTTTTAGTAACTACCAAGTAAATTTAATTTTGTATTTTTTTAGTATTCCTTACAGAAGGTTAGGGGGTTGTAAGGTTTAACCTTACAGTATAGAACTGCCAGTTCGGTAACTTGCTAGCAAGCTCGCTAGGAGCGGTTGGGGTTGCTAGCAAAAGCAAATTAGATGTAGAGGTGATGGGAAGCTCATTGGATGCTCACTAAATGGCTGTTGAGAAAAGCAGGGGCTATATTCTGCAGCAAGGATACACGCCAGGAAGCTCGTCTGAGCGAGCGGCGCAGAAAGTTTTATATCGAACAGGTTTATGAGTCATGTTTTAATTGAGTTTCTTGTTCTTATATATTTGAAACGTAATGTACATTAGGGCTAAGTTCACGTTAAGGTTTTCAAATGGTAGGGTTGAGAAAAATGCTAAGAACAAAGTGACAGGACTATCTAAGGGTTCTTTAAGGTTCTCTCATACATTTCTTATAATTCCTTGCTCCAGTGTTGGAGCTTATATAATTGAAAACCAATTTTATCGTGCCCGTGAACGTAAGCAAATTGTCAAACCTGGTAAATCTTGTGTTCTTCAATTGTGTGTGATTTTATTGTTTTCGTTTGTAAGTTTTTGACATTATTCACTAAGATGCTGTAAGAAGGTAATCCAGGAATTCCGTGCAACAAAATCAATTATGCATCATTTTACATGTACGCATTTGTTCATAATTCAAAATTTACACTAATTTACTATAGCTAATTCAACTATTATAACTCATATAATCAATAGAACAGTGTAACATAAATATTACCATGCTTAATAAAATAATATATAAAAGACCATTAGTATATTAAAATTACAATAAGGCACACCAAACTATTTACACCAAAACTAAATTGTTTCCATCGAAACAATGGAGTTTCTGTCAAAACATACTGAAACTTAATCGTTCACAACAAAACTATGGAATTTCAATATGCACTCTAGACTGAAAGGACACGAAATTTAATTAATTAGTTTGGTTGAAATAAACATTATTTCTATATTTTCATTGAATTTTCAAATAACAGTAATGGTAGCAATAATACTAACAATAACAAATAATGCAAGTAAAAAGTTTTGCCTAGTTGACAATAATGAGATTTATTTCTAAAAAGCGTAGTTGGTACCGAAAAAATTCCAGAAAAAGAAATTGAAAAAATGCTGTAAACATGTATATAATCTTTCACTTTTCTCTCTCTCATATTCCTTTTCAAATGTCTTAAATTCCCAACGAACTTATAGTTTATCTTTGTTCTCTCTTCATTTTTTTCTTGAGAAAATTAGGTTATGTGGAATACAAGTATCTAGGATTTTGAAAAGTATGTATTAGAAGTTGTTCCATGTCAACCCATAAGAAAAATTAAATTTCCCATATAAGAGATAGACTTCTCTCACCTTAATACCTAAATTTTAAGATTGAGACCCCAAGTTTTATGTGTTATTGGGGCTCTTGACCTAGTATCAAAGCGGGTTTTCAACTGGGGCTCACTTACCACAATCCACGCTGTACATATGTTCATGGGGGCTAGCATGAGGGGGTTATTAGAAGTTGTCCCACATCAACCCATGAAAAAAATTCTCTCTCATATAAGAGATGTATTCCCCTCATCTTAACATTTAAATTTTAAGGTTGAAACCCCCCCTCTTATGTGTTGTTAGGGTTCTTGATAGTATGAAAACAATTGATTGTTTCATAGTGTTGCAAGTTTCAAAGAGTTCCGGAGAATTTCGACGAGTTTTGATGGAAAAAATAGAATTTCAGAATTTCATTTGAAGTATCGTGTTGTTTTACAATGGAAACGGAAATGTTTCGGCCATTTCGATGGAAATAAAATGAAGTTTTGTTCTTTGCTTATGGACAGAGAGCGATATAAGCCTTACTTCGTTGAATTAATAATCCATGCAAGGCCATGAGACTTCACTAGTAGTTATGAAATTCACTTTGCTTTCATGAGTCATAAAATTTTACAAAAATTGGACACATACTTCTTTATTAGTTATCTATTGAGAGACAGTTGCAACTTATTTTCCTTGTAACTCCATCTTAAGAACAAGCTCCGCACTCCCCCATCCAAGAAATAAATAAACATAAAACCCAAGACTGCAAAAGATTTGAGCCTAAACATATGAAATATATAATTTAAAAGTAGGAAACATTCGGGTGTTTACCTCCTTCAGGATAAATTGAGTTATAGTGCACCTCAGCCCAAAAGCTCAAGAAAATAACTGCACAAGCAATATGCACAGGGTGAATATAATGTGTGTGTTTTAATATGTAAACATGGCTCGCATTTGAAGATTTAAATAAGAAAGAGACGTGACTTTTTACATATCTGATATTTACTAAAGCAACTAAAACTTTTGAAACAATAAAATTAAGAGAATCATTACAAATAACGTAAGTTCCAAGGTAAAGGTAGGCATCAAACATCCAAAAGGTCAAGGTAGGTATCAAATGTTCAGTAACATAGCATGAGTAAATTCATTTCAGCATTAACAAAGTTCCAGATTCTTAAGGAAATTCTTGCAAGATTGTGAGAAGAAAATTTATTCAGATTCCTTCATACTATTAATTCTACCAAAGCAGGGGGAAATGAGCAAGACTCTGTGTTGGATACATTTTTTAATCTATAATTCTCCTATATCAACATTTTAAACCAAAACACTAATCTAAGAATCCATAGTCCTTGTAATCTATTACCGTTCAACAGGAAGGCAACTTTTCCTAATTTCTACACAACTGTTCAAATACTTGGGCAGTACAAAAGAACAGCCAATAAATGTAGAATGATAAAAATATATATATTATAGTCAAATATCTTAACGAAAGCAGTAGTAGTGACATACAATTGGGGCAGTTTACCACTTTTAGGGAAGAATTAAATCTTATGTTCTATAGGAGAATCAGTAGGGAAGAATTAAAAGAATTATTAAAAAATGATGAAGAATAGGAAAGCGGTTGGGTCAAATGGTATCCCTATTGAGGTTTGGAGGTGCTTAGGAGAGGATGGCATAAGTTGGTTGACAAAACTTTTTAATGTAGTGCTAAAGAGCAAGAAGATGCCTGAAGCATGGAGGAAAACTATCCTTATACCTATATACAAGAACAAATGAGATATTCAGAACTGTGCGAACTACCGCGGGATTAAATTGATGAGCCATACGATGAAATTATGGGAGAGTTATTGAGAGAAGACTAAGAAGAACAACAAACGTTTTAGAGAATCAATTTGATTTCATGCCTGGAAGATCAACCACGGAAGCTATCTTTCTCTTGAGGAGGTTAATGGAACAGTATAGAGAAGGTTAAAAAGATTTACATATGGTGTTCATTGATTTAGAAGAGGCATATGACCGGGTTTCTAGGGAGATTCTATGGAGAGTATTGGAAAAGAAAGGAGCATGTGTCACATATATTGAGGCGCTAAAGGACATGTATGATAGAGCCATAACATCTATACGGACGACTGGTGGAAAGACTAACGAGTTCCCTATCACGATTGGTTTACATCAAGGCTCAGCGTTAAGCCCGTACTTGTTTGCTTTAGTTATGGATGAGATTACAAGACATATTCAGAATGAGGTGCCATGGTGTATGCTATTTGCAGATGATATTATTTTAGTAGATGAGACGAGAGAAGGAGTGAATGCTAAGCTAGAATTGTGGCGGAAAACGTTAGAAACAAAAGGGTTTAGGCTAAGCCGATGCAAGACGGAATATATGAAATGTAAGTTTAGTCAAAGTAGGATAACAGATAGTATAGAAGTAAGTTTAGGCACATAAAAGATTGTAGAGAAAGATAAATTTAGGTACCTTGGATCTATGGTGCAACAAGATGAAGGGATTGATACTGATGTAAGTCACGGGATTCAAGCCGGGTGGACCAAATGGAGGAGTGCTGCAGGGGTCTTGTGCAACCGAAAAGTCCCCCTCAATGTGAAAAGAAAGTATTATAAAGTGGCGGTTAGACTAGCGCTGCTATATGGATCAGAGTGTTGGGCAGTAAAGCATAATCATGGTCAGAAGATGGCAGTTGCAGAGATGAAGATGCTAAGGTGGATGTGTGGGATTACAAAAAAAGATAGGATTAAAAACGAAGGGATTAGGGGCAAAGTAGGAATAGCACTGATTGAAGATAAAATGAGAGAAAATCGATTAAGATGGTTTGGCCATGTTAGAAGGCGCCCAGCGGAAGCACCTGTTAGAAGGTGTGAAAGTACGGAGATTGCCAGGAGTAGGAGAGGTAGAGGAAGACCCAAGGGAAGTTGGAAAGAAACTATTAAACATGACCTGGTCTACCTAGATCTATTGGAGGACATGGCCCTAAACAGATCTAATTAACGTCGACAAATCCATATAGCCGACCCCACCTAGTGGAAAAAGGCTCGGTTTGGTTTGATTATAGTCAAATATCTCAATGGAATGAACAAAAATGATCTAACATGCTTGTAATAATTTATTTATTTATTGATAAGCAAAAATAAAATTTATTAAAGAAAGCCGGGCATTAAGAGAATGTCTAGACAAGTACAATTTGACAGTCCCACCAAGCCTATGCTGACATATTTTCAACAAAATTAACAAACGAACTCTAATCAGTCTCTATAGCCCCTGTTAATCAACTATAAAAAATAGACAAAAGCAAAGTTCTCATTCTAGGATGGTTTTTCTGTATCTTGAAAAATTCCACTCCCCCCCCCCCTTTTTTTCCCCTCCCACAAACCAGCCACATTAAGCAAAATGGTATCAAGTTCCAAGCCTTCCTCTTTTATGGTCCCTACCTATGATCCCACCTAGCCTGGAGAAGCTGCCTTACATCCTTGGGGGACACCTACTGCACCCCAAAACTGTATAAGATCAAATCCCAGAATTTCTTGGACTACTTACAAGGGATAAAGATATGATCAATAGACTCCTCATCCCGCTTGCACAAGCAACACCTATTGATTATCACTTGCCCTCTCATGTGCGAATTGTCTATTGTGAGAATTCTCCCTTGAACTATGTCAGAAAAAGAGAATAATAATGGGAGATAAAAAGGGATAAATTATACATTGGTGTGTTGTGTTTACAAGAAAGAATATAACGATATATACAGACTAAATTATCCTAAATAAGGAAAGTAGAATATCTTAAAATATGCTAATAACATAAGGTAATGGAATATATTCTAATATTAGTGCAGTAATTTATATAATAATATAATATATTCTAATATCCCCCAACAAACTCAAGGAGGCATAGCAAAGACTAACTTGAGTTTGGAGAATAAGAATTGGAGTGTGGGGATTAAGAACTAGACTGAACCGGCTAAAAGTAAAGTTGGATAAGAAGCAGTGGCACGGAAGCCAGGTAGCCTAAGTGGCGGTGCGTGGAAGTGTGTTAAAAAGTCAGAGGCATGTGGCAATGCATTAAAGGAGACGCGTGAAAGCACGTTGAAAGAGATGCGCAGAAGCGCGTTGAATTGTCAGAGGTGCGTGAAAGCACGTTGAATACTCGTAGATGCGTGGAAGCGCATTTGGAGGCGCATGGAAAAGCATTGAGAGAGGCCCGTGGAAGCACATTGAGAGAGGCACGTGGAAGCACGTTGAACAGTCAAAGGCGCATGGAAGCACGTTAAAAGAGGCGCATGAAAACGTGTTGAGCAGTCAGAGGCACATGAAAACGTGTTGAATAGTCGGAGGCGCATGGAAGGGCCGAACGTACAAGGAAGTACGTTGATCTGGGCAGCAGTGGAAAGGAACTACGAAGGCGGGGGGGCTAGTAGCAAGTTTGAGTGTATCCCTTAGCCACTAGTCTTCCTTTATATCTCTCACGTGTGCCATCTACGTTATATTTCTCTGTGTAAACCCATTTACATTCCACTGACGTTTTTTCTTCAGGTAAATCCACCACCTCCCAAGTCTAGTTTTTTTCCAAAGCCTGCATTTCAACATTCATGGCATTTCTCCAATGTTCACATGCCAAAGTCTCAGATAGTGTAGTGGAAATAACGCAGTATTTAAGCTCATAAGAAAGCACCTATGAGATGATGAACATTTTTCAAAAGACACAAAATGTGAGAGTGGATATAACGGGTGTTTAGTACATTCCCTAGTTCCTTTCCTAATAGCAATAGGCAAATTAATATCAGATATAGGCTCAAATGGCAAAGAAGAACTAGAAACTGTTACCTTATTTCCAAAGTTATGAGTCTAATTCTTGGACTTGCACTGGTTCGTACAGATGATGAAGGCAAATCAAGAAAGAAAAAGTCTCTATCTTTATCTTCTAAAAATATTATCTCCCCCTGAAGATAAGGCGTCGAGAAGTAAGAACTCATTTTTAGCAATAGTGGCATCTGCAGAGACAAGTTTTTTTGATAGGAGGATGAGAGCACTTGTATTTCTTTTTGGTTGAAGAATACCCCACCAAAACACATCTTCGTGCTCTGGGGTCCAGTTTCCCTCTATTTTGACTATGGATGTAAACAAACGACACACAACCAAATATTTCAGGGACAAGATAATTCGTGGTATGAAGGTCAAGATAGAAATGAGAAAGTATATCCATGAGACTTTTCAATCCCAAAACTCTCGATGATAATCTGTTTATAAGATGTGTAGCTATAAGAGTATTGCTAACAACTTTCCCATCCCAATCCCTATCCTTAAACATAAGGAATATCAGTTAAAAAGAAAAAAAAAACATCCAACAGTATCCCTATCCTTATACCCCACCCTTTCCTATTTCATTCCCAATAACATATTTGGTTACTAATATCTAGGTAATGAGAAAACTAGTCCCTATATATAAAAAAATTAATTTTTTTAAGTGGCCCCATCAGCAAGCAAAATGGGTCACATTGAATTTATTGACAAAGATGTTAAATTTCAAATTTCAAAAAAAAACATGACCGTTGTAGTTTGAAATTTGAAAATAAAAATAATTATTGCATTCTGAATTTCGAAAGAAAGGTAACCATTAATTTGAAAAAATTAGATTTTATAAATTTTAAAAATTAAAAGTTAAAAATATTATAAATTAAATTTCAAATTTTAAAAAAATCAGAATTATGAATTGCCATTTCTGTATATAAAAATTACTATTATATGTCAAATGTCAAAATAATTTTACTATTTTAACTAATTTTGACCAATCTTGATCACATAGGGAATAAGTGCTAGGAATCTGCTGGGTACAGAAGGTTGAATAGTGACTCTTTATACTATTGAATGACACTGCAACACTTCAGACTATGGATTGGGATGGGGAAGCTACTGGGAATGCTCTAGGAATGACTTCCCTTCAATAATGCTTTAGGGAATTTTTTGAAACAGAAATGCCCAGGTTGTGGCGAGTGACCATTTCTCCTGAATGTTCCAATAAACAAGTACAAGTGGGTTTAGTGTTTCAACCTTCGAGTTAGCAATAGGTCCTGTAGTCTCTCAATATCACCTATGCTGAGTTCTCTTTGCCCTTCAGCCTTTTCTTCTTCCTGTTGGGTGGTTGTTAGGTCATAGGTCCCTTATTTCTTTGTTGTCCACCTTTATATCCTCACTTTTTGCTCGATGTAGAAGGCTTTCCATGTAATTTCCAACACCTCTCCTTGGTATGCTCCAGTTTCTTACAAAAAGTACACCACAATTTGTCTTAAGAATTGTCATAGCTGTCACTACTCATCGTTTTGGACAGTTCAACTTTCCCAATTTCGTTGTTTAGTTGTTGCTCCAATCTTAATCTTTGGCTATTCACCCCATTAGTCAGCATGGCCAAGCAATCATTGATCAAGGGTTCATGCATTACCCCTCATCTGCTCTGCTCACTCACGATAATAGAAATAACTTCATTCAGATAAGGCAAATCTTCTTTATCTAAAATCTGAACCCTAACTTAATCAAATTTAGCATTAAGGCCAACAAAAAAATCATACACCTGGTCCTTCTTGATAACATTTTTCAATGTTACTACAACTTCAATACACTTCATCTCTATGCACCAATAATGATCTAACTCTAGCCATAAACCTTTAAGGAGATTAGCATGTTCAGTAACAAATCCGATTCCTTGCTTACTAAAGGTTGTCGTGATTTTCAAATCACAGACTTTAGTAGCATCCCAAACTTTGTAGTAAGTTTGTCTTATCCAATCACAAATATCTTTTACAGTGGGCAAGAACATAAACATATCACTAATTTCTAAAAATATTGAATTCTATGACCATGCTATTATCATAGAATCCTCTTCAACCTATTCTACAAAATTGGAGTCCCCCTCTGTAGGCCATGTTCCCAAAAAGTGACTAATTTTTCCTTTTATCTTTAGGAATGTCCGAACCAACTGGGACCATTTCAAATAGTTCTTTTCGTTCAGATGGTATGTTGCCTAGATATGTTGTAACTCCCCAGAAAGCTAATTGGTTATCACCTTCACATTGGATTATGGTGGTACGAGAAGAAGTGTCATTCATCTCAGCCATGGTGATTGGCAATTTCATCAATAGATGTTGACAGTAGAAGTTGACAACAATTGGGCAACTGCGTTGGCTATTGGATATGCAACAGTAATCGACGATGGGAGAGGCAACTGGAGATGCAATCGCGACTTTAGCAACTATTATGGTTCTGACAACAATCGCGATTAAGGAGTAGTAATCGACGACCGCGACTACTTGGGAAGTGTCAATCAACGATTGTGAAGTCGACTTGGGATATCGACAACGATCGCAAAGTTGGCTAAGAGTAGCAATGACAATCACGAAGCCAACAGGGGATGTTGATGACGATCACGAAGCCAACTGGAAGTCTAACGATGGTCGCAAGATTGTCTGGAAGCACCAACGACCCTTATGATCATCTACGAATCGCAAGAAAGCCAACGATGTTTTCTGGAGAATCTGAAGGTTGTCAACAATGTGACCTGAACTAAAAAGCAATTAAGGCTGCAAACAGAACAAAAAAATTCTTGACAATGAAGGCCGAGCGAATAGAAGAGAATTCCCAAAGAGCCTAGGGCTCTGATACCACGTTGAAAATTAGAGAATAAAGAACTGTTTTTCATATTCAAAAATTTGTACAGCATCCTTAATATATACACAAGATGTCCTAAATATAGAAGGAAAAAAGTTGACTATTCTATAACAAATTCCTCAATCAAAGGGATTTTAATAAACTAATATTTTCTAATTCTAGGAATACATATCTATAACCTTCCTAAAATAGTTAAAACTACAAAATACGTTTTCCAACAATAAAATATGGTGAAACCGAGCCAAAGATATTAGACTATTGGCGAATTTTTGAAACCAAAGAAACTAAGATCAATAAATAGATCTCAGAAAATAGTACCTCGCTCTGATCTTTTAACATTTGGAAGAATCTCAATGTAGCATGTGTCCTTGAATGATGTTATGACAAATATCTTCACACCGTACTGCAACAAATCATTAACATGCATGAGATGCACAACCTTTCCCAATACAACTATTAACTATGCCATGAAGTTGTCGACAAATCTACTAATTGAAATATTAATGCAAATAACATCAAATTTAGTCCCCATTTGGACCTGATGATAATGATTTTAAATAGATTTTGAACACAAATGAGTAAACTAATGTAAAGGAAAATTTCAATTTTCCAAAAAGTTAATTGGAAGGCCAGTCTTAACCCAAGAGAAAAATACACGCATATGTGTGGGAGGGGGTGAGGGAGAGAGAGAGTTGTGGGATGTAATAATTTGACCATAGAATGGGCATATCATAGTTATTGAAATCATAAAATTTGTAATTTGAATCGTACAAGCCGGGTTGTTTTATGTGCAAAACGAGTCAAACTTTGCTTGTTGAATGGATTTTGTATCTAAATTGAGAGGTGTAAAGTTGTGGAATTGAAAGGAATCAAACACTTCAATGAATTTTGAAGACGAAGAGGTCCATTAGTTTTTGGGTCAAGTTCACTGGACTCGACTAGAAAAAACTCAATTGAAACCCTCTCCTTGACCCTCCCCCTCCTGCCCTACCCTAAAAAAAAAAAAAAAAAAAAAAAAAAAAAAGGTCAATGACCCTTCAACAAACTTATCTCTCTTCAGATCAAGTAACATTCTCCTCTCCCTCTCTCGCGCTCTTTAAAGGACTCAAACTTGTGCTAAATGTAAACAAGTTAGTGTAGAGGTATTATACATTACTACTATCGATATATAACATTGGCCCCATGTCTGAACAAATTAGTCTTTTAAGATAATTGATAATATAATATAGTATTAGAGTGTTGATTTTAAAAAATCATTAATGCAAATCTTGTTAACTATGTTTGTTCTCGATTTATTCTTGTGAACTTGTTTCTATTAGTGCACTTTGGTTTATTTGCCTCTCCGATCTAGTGAAAGACGAGATAACACGAGGGGGAATATTAAAATATCTTGATGTTAATTATTGGACATATCTCCTAACAATTTAAGCTCTTGGGATAGTCATTGACTTAAAATAAACCTCCCCTAAATTTCAAAAAAGAGAAACGCCAGGTAATCAAGGATCAAGTCTTACAAGGGGCTATATCACCAAGTCAATATTTCATCCCTACATGCACCTAAAACAGTGTCAAAATATATATTCTATTCCATGATATGTATATTTATCGTAGTGTTGATATTTAAGATGATTATAATTGATATGTGATTAAGTAAATTCCTTATTTTGTATAGACTAGTTATAAAGACAAGCAACCAGAACACTTATTGGTGTGTCTTTTTTTGAAAAGATAAGTAAGATTTATTATTTGGATCGAAAAGATGCCTCAAAAGCGATATATTACAACGATTCCTTTCTATTTCATACTTCCTATGAAAACCATAAAAGAATAGAGATCACGCTCTTTTCCACCCTCCACCCAACTAAACAAACAAGAAAGAAAAACACTTTTGGAATGCAATAATGTCCGTTCTGAGTTCTCTAATAATCTCCTATTGCGTTCCGTCCAAGTCAACCAAAAAAGACAATATGGGATTGTGTTCCAAATCTTCCTCTTTCTCCTTTCCATAGTTTGACCCCACCAAGCTAGAAGAAAATTTTTTAAGCCTTTGGGAAAACATATTTGGATACCAAAACATGAAAGAATTAGATTCCAAATGTCAGTTAGATTCCAGAACACTTATTGGTGTGTCTAATTTTCCAATTATCTATAACAATTTGTATACTCCAATTTAAGGGAAAGTTGGTGTGTTATTCATTGTAATTATGTTATGAATATATGGGGTATTATAGTTTATACAATATTTTTGTTATTAACATAAATCCACGAGCTAACAAGTAACAACCCTATTTGGTTACATCATTCATTTCAATCCATGTCTCTCTGATAGTGACTTAATAGTCCCATTGCCCAAGAAGGATTAGAAAAGACGCAGTTGAATGGAACTACTAAGATAATTCTAACAGTATTGTTCAAACAGTACTAGGACAGTTTGTACAATGGCAAGAAAAGTATTGAGAGTACAGTTTGCTCGTTGTATGCTTGCTTCCTTTTGTTTGAGCATGTACCTGCGAATGATTGCGATATAAAGGTTGACCATTCTAGATCTAACAACCTTACAAGCTTTTGGGGTATTTAAACCCCAAATCATATGGGCAATATACATACATAGGCAGACAGAGAGAATATGGTCAGAACTTCCAAAGGCTTTCAAGAGATTCCTTAGAATCTTTCACCTTGTTAGCAAAGTTCTTCATCTCTAGATCTAACAACCCTGTGAGCTTTGTGGGTATTTAAACCCCACCCCTAATCATATGGCTAGTATACACAGGCAGATGAAGAGAACATGGGCAGAATTTCCAAAGGCTTTCAAGATATTCCTTAGAATATCTTGCCTTCTTAGCAAAGTTCTTCATCTCTACACCTTGATAAGACATCAGCTGTATTTGGCATTATTTTGTTGAGACTTATTTTTATTTATGCTTTTGCTGTGATTTAGGCTGAATTGTAGTCATTCTAGGAGCCCATATCTGTTGCCTTGCCCTAAGTTACCTTTTTGTCTATCTCTATAATGGCCTATATGAAGGCTACGATGCTATTTCAGTTGGTATATTTGAGTTGATTAAATTTATAATTAAAAGCAGCAGGATGTTTGCTTTCTTCCCTCGCTGAATTTCTTCGCTTCCTAAGCTTATTTATTTCTCTCCTTAGCTATTTCTTTTTTTGGTAATTTCTCCTTAGCTACTTCTCTTCTTCTTGTTCTTGTTTTGCATCACATTTGGCATCAGTTCACTTTTCATTACTATTTTGAACCCAAAAAAAACTAAGCCAGTTAAATATCAAACCTTCATCGCCGATCAATCTTGTTGGTAACAATCACCATCGCTTAACTTCACCCAACCAACCCATCACTCCGGTGAGTTCGTCAATCACCAACAACACCCAGTCTATCACCCTAGTCATTGCCGAAGCATATGGAAGGTTTCAACAATGCCGACGAGATATCCTCACCATTGCAAACACCAACGAAACTTCTCCAACGTCAAAAAAATCAACCACCATCACCATTATTAATCTTGCACTACTCTAGCGACTTTCAGCGACGCTCACCTGAAGTCCATGACACTTTCGAGGACATTTGAGCACCGTCAAGACACTCAGTCACTCACTTTTGAGCCAATTTAGCAAACAAGGTGAACTCATTTTTTTCCCTCAGTTGGTTTGCTTTCTATGCTTGGATTGTCATCAAGTTTACCTATATTGTACCTATTAAAAAACCAAAATGTCCCCTTTAATTCACGTGCAATTTTGACCTATAATTTTTTTTTTTTTTATAGGTAAGTGGGGAGGGGGGGAGGGACACCCTGAGGTTTTGAACCCGGGTGAATGAGCAGGCAAGTGAAGTCGACTGCCACTTAGCCAAGGGCCTTGCTCAATTTTGACCTATAATTGCATCTCTCTCTCTCCAGCCATTGATAACTAGGTCCTTTGTCTTCATTGATAACAGGATATTGAGCTTAATTCAACAAAGGAAAATTTGGTGATCAAGTATTTAGCCCTTACTTTCAACTTTTAAAATTCCGGCCTAGTTGTTGAATTATTTCAGACCTTGCTTTAAGTGGTTACATACCCTTGTTTTTCCTTGATCTCAAAAGTTTTGTAGCTACTGTGTTGTATGCGTTTGTGTACTGATCCTCTTATCATGCCAAGTACATCAAACAGTAACATGGAACCGTAACCCGTACCAACCGTAGATGCACATATGGCCCAAATACTTGCTAGATTTCAAAACCAATTAGTAATTATCCAGACTGAGTTCATCACTAGCTAACAAGCAAGCTAGGACTTAGCTACTAAGGTACCATCCCTTAAGAGACCCTACCACATGTTAGATGTTGACAATTCTGACGCAATCAACTATTACCATGATAGGAGAAATGGTCGATTGCACCATAGGCAAAATTGTGGGTTTAGGGCCCTGATAGAGATCACAGTCATTGCCGCGACGACATTGAAGCCCCTAATTACCACAAGAATAGACTTTTCAAGAGCATTAAGTTAGATGTCCCCACCATTTGTGCATCATTTTTTCATCTGGGAGACTCGTGCAAGTGGTCTATCCAGACATTTCGACTGTCATAAAACCTGTGAGGAGGTTGAATGCCAGTTTAATTGGTCAAGTTTAAAGAAGGATGTGGCGAAAATAGTTGGCCAATGTCAGACATGTCATTTAGCCAAGCATAAAAAGAAAAATATTAGATTGTGCATTCCCCTTCATGTGGCTAAAATAGTTGGGACTTCCTTAGACCCCTAGGAAACATGATTCTATTTTTGTTGTTATGGATTGTTTTTCCAAAATTACTCACTTCATCCCTTGTTGCAAGACTTCTAAAACTTCTGAAGCAGCCAAACTATACTTTGATAACAAGTTGTATGGACTCCCTAAGACCCTTGTCTATTAGGGATGTTCATTTACTGGGGATTTTTGGAGAACTCTTTGGTCTTTGCTAGCAATAAGCTTAAGTTCTCCACTACAAACCATCCTCAAACTGATGGTCAAACTATGGTTGTTAATCAAAAGTCGGGCAATATGTAAAAAAGTTTGGTCCAAGAAAATCTTCAAAATTGGGATTTGATCCTCCCTACTACTTAGGCGGCCTATAATAGCTCTATGAATAAGTCTTTGAGAATGAGCGCATCTAAGGATGTGCATAGTTACAAACCTCGGAAACCTTTAAACTGTTAGTGCAAGTAATTTTAGCCACATGTCTGTTTACAGCTTTATAATATCCTTACCACGTATAGATCCTATAGTTTAGGTAATTAGCTTTAATTTAGATTCTACAGTTTAGATAACAGCTGTATAATATCCTTATCATGTATAGATCCTACAGTTTAGGTAATTAGCTTTAAGCTATGAAGCACGGATACGGATACGGGAGCGGGTACGGGTACGAGTACGGATACGAGATACGAGATACAGTAATTTTAAAAAAATGAGGATACGGGTACGGCAAAGATACGGCAAAAAAATAAAATAAAATATATTTTTTTATTTAAAATCATTTTGAAGATAGCATGTATGTACTACTAAATATTTTATAAATAACAATTATATAGTTTGAAAAATATCATTCAATCCATAAATTAACATCATTCATACTCAAAACTACCAACATCATTCATACACAAAACACAAATATAACAAAAATTATCAAATACAATTTCATACATCCCAAAATAAAATAGTTTTTTCATTTCCTAAATTTTAGTTAGATCAAACTTCAATCATATCAATCTATTTTAGTTAATTATAGTTTGGCCCCTAATAAAATTTTATCATATCAATTGTACCCCAAAAAGGTTTAAAATATTACATTTTGGACCCCCGCCGTATCCTAGCCGTATCCTTCCCGTATCCTGGCCATATCTCAGCCGTATCCTATGCAAAATTTAAAATAAAAAATTAAGATACGCCACGTGACGTATCCGATACGTATCCAGCCGTATCCGATACGTATCCGTATCCCCGAAGTATCCGATACGAGTGCGGCGCCTAATTCGAAGTATCCGTGCTTCATAGGCTTTAAGTTTAGAAGATATCCGATAATTTATCTCCTATAATTTCTCTTTTCCTTGTAGACTTTCTGTTTTCTACCTATTTAATGAGAATTGCCACAAAGGGCAAATCAGTTTTTCCCAAGAAGAAAGCTCTCTCTTGTTAATTTGACATAAACCTTATTCCCTGGTCTTCACATTCTAGTGTCTATCACTGTTGAAGCATTTGCCCAAAATCTACATGATTTGCATCCTGAGATCAATAAATAGCTAAAGCTAGTAATGCCTCTTACAAATTTTGTATTGACGCACAAAGGAGGCATGTTGAATTTAAAACTAGGGATTACACAGTGGTTTGACTTTAATTTGAACGGTGTCCATCTGGCACCTCTTCAAAATTGCAACCTCGAAGTGCTAGTCCTTTTAAAATCTTAAAGCAAGCCAATCCAATACATGTCATTGATATTCCCTCTGAGTATGGTTTTAGCTCCATATTTAATGTTGAGAACTTGGTTGATTTTTACGGCCATTACACTCCCCAGATGATCCTTTCTCCCCTTCTAATGATTCTGATATCGACATTTGGTGCGGACACCAGTAGACAATATAAACATGTGTACAGACATCGGGTCAAAGAAGTTCAACCATTATTATTATGGACTGATCATTAATATTTATCCTAGTTAATTAGGTTTTATTTTATTTATTATCTTAGACATCCAATACATGTCATTGATATTCCCTCTGAGTATGGTTTTAGCTCTATATTTAATGTTGAGAACTTGGTTGATTTTCATGGCCATTACACTCCCTAGATGATCCTTTCTCCCCTTCTAATGATTCTGATATCGACATTTGGTGCGAACACCAATAGACGATATGGACATGTGTATAGACATCAGGTCAAAGAGACTCAACTATTATTATTATGGACTGATCATTAATATTTATCTTAGTTAATTAGGTTTTATTTTATTTATTATCTTAGACCCATTTGTTTTTAGGCTATTTTACTATTAAGTTTATTTTATTTTAGCCCTTTTTGTTAGACTCATGAATTTTTCAATTTAAACCCTAATTAGAGTTAACAGAACATTATTGATTGAATGAATAATTTCTGATTAGTGTTTCTTTCCTTCCTAGCCAGCGTATACAGATAAAATTGATGCTAGTTTAGGTGATCAAATTGTTTTCACCAATGAAGGGACAATTCAGCGCTACTTGGTTTGCTAGGTTGGCCGACCGGACTCTGACTCTACTCGGGCCCACCGATCCAACTCTATAGCAACTTGATCTTGATTTGTTGGAATTTTATAGAGTAAAAAGGATCATCTCTCACCTAGCTCGAGCTCTTCCCACCCTGGGAGAGATAGTGGGGGCACCAGCTTCAAACCACCCATCATGCGTATGTATCAACATCAAAAGAAAGTTGCATAGGTGCTCAACTTGTGGTGGGGAGATGATAGCAACAGCGCATGTTTGCCTCTAGACAAGGTCAAGTTTCTTCCCACCCAGGAGAATTGATGAGACATAAGATGTATTTGGCTTTATTTTATTAAAACTTATTTTTATTTATGCTTTTTCTTTAATTTAAGTTGAATTGTATTTATTCTAGGAGCTTATGTCTGTTAGCTTGTCCTAAGTGACCTTTTGTCTTTGTATTGGTCCATATCAAGGCTGGCTTGTTATTTGAGTTGGTATGCTTGAGTTAATAAAGTTAATAATGAACCCACCCTTGGTTGGTCTAGTGGAACGGGAGTCAAACTTGAGACTTGGGTGATATACCAACGTCACAGGTTCGATTCTCACCTAGAGTGGCCAGGATTTAAGTGGGGGGCCATGGCGGTGGGTTGCTGCACTAGTTCTCCCGAGAGTTTGCAGCTCAGTAAGTAAAACCATTGGGCGATTTCCCCCGTTAGCAAAAAAATAAATAAATAAATAAAGTTAACAATGAATAGCAGCTGGATGTTTGCTTTCTTCCCTCGCTGAATTTCTTCTCTTCCTAAGCTTATTTCTCTCTCCTTAGCTATTTCTCTTCTTCTTTTTCTTGTTTCACATCACATCTACTCATCCATTGAGGTTTGACTCAGCTTGATGGTTTTCCAGCTTTGGGATTGGAGCAGGCTAAGAAGGTAGATTGCCGGAACTCCATGTGGTCATCTCACAGAGGAGTGCTACAAGGATTTACATGATTGCTTGAAGAAGTTGGAGAGATTGAGAGGGTACTTCATTGGGATTGCTATTTTGTGTAATGACTAAATGTTCTCAAGTAATAGTGTACGATTGGGGTTGAACATTCCAATGTAGAACCGTAATTTTTCTCCCAATTTTTGGGTTTTCCACATAAAAACCTTGTCTCTCTCATGCCTTCTGCGTTTGGTTTTTATGCTTCATATCTTTCTTGAGATTCACAATGAGGCTCATAAATTTGCATGCACATAATGGGGTTTCTTTTACGTGTATCCCATGGTTCCCGTGAGTCATCGAATCCCCAGAATTAGTATTCTTACTTTTCCTTTAAACATATATTTTAAACTGGTTCTTGTGAGTCATAGATTTCCAAACTTAGTATTCTTGCTTGTCCTTTAGACATAATTTTCAACAATTCACTTTTCTTAACTAGTACTTGTCTGATTAAAATTATCTAGTGTTGCAAAATTATTTTAAACTATCCAAGAAGGCATAATTTTGGAAGAATTTGGGTCCAGTGACCACCAAATAGTTTTCCAATTCTTTCCAAAAGTTGATCATATGATTCATATTTATGCAGTGAAACTTTCATATTATTTCATTTTTAGCATCAAGCATGACAGCAGAACCTCCAGCAGCGACATCTTTCACAACCACCCTAGTAACTGCAAATACTACTCCGACTAAACTTTCAATGTCATAATTATCATTACTTCCAATTTTCTTTTTTTTTTTTTTTTGGGTGTGGGTGTTTGGAGGGGGGGGGCAAAGTGGAGAAAGAAATAACATGCAGGTTGGTTCCTTGAGATTTATATGCATTTCATGCTGAACCACCTGAAATTCACCTTTGAAAAATGCAGAAATCACTCTATCAGTAAACATGCCAACGGAAACATTAAAGCTTGACCTTGCTATAGTTTTAAGGAGTGCATGTAAATCATGGAAAAAAAAAAAACAAAAGATAAAATGGAAGAACCATACCGAATCAGCAGCAGCCTGCAAAGTGACATGATCACCCCATTCACCACCCCTAAATTTTCATAATATGATGAAAGAAGAATTGTCAATTTAAATCCTGTTATATGATCAAATCAATAAGAAAGGAGTAGAAAAATACTTGGACACCTTCTTCAAATAGTCACCATAAGCCATGGGAACATATCCCTCGTATATCTCTGGGCAAGACTTAAGCTGATAAACCAATATATTACAATATAAGAAACAACGCAGGCCCACAACAATCAGATCAACACAATCTCAATAATATCAAGCAAATTGATATGCTAGTACTACTATAATGACAAATTATGAACCTGATTTACAACTTGTTGTCTAACAAATTTGTGGTGCTCTGGCGTGCGATAAAACTGATCTGATAGAGCACGAAACTGTGGAAAATATGGCACTAATGAGAAATGAAACGAGTTGTTAATGTTAAGCATCACAATGAACAATATTCATACATTTTTTTCCACTCAAAAAATTGATTACACATCAACTCAGTTGAAGTAAACTATGAATAATACCATGTAGCTACAACCAATATCTTCTGAAAAAAACAGTAAATCCATGAGCAACTAGATCACGATATTAGGTTCACTATTAACAACTTAATAGTGCATGCCACATGTAGAGGCCAAAAGCCATGAAAACAAATATAACTAAGAAGATATCAAAGTAAAAGTATTAAAAGAGGGAAAACAAAATGCTATCATTAAAATTTTCAAATAAATAAGGCTCCGTTTGGATAAATATGAACTTCAAATCAATGAATTTGAGATTAAATGGTATTAAAACATAAGTGATAGAATTAATTTATGTAATGATACATGAATCTTTTTTAAATAATTACTAATGATTAATACCAAAATAGTGGTGCCACTACTTCCAACGATAGCAGAGCCATCATTATGAAAGATTTCAAAAAAACACCTTTTTTTTTTTTGGATGATTTCAAATCTATCATAAAATCATCATGTTAAGCTACTTAAATCCATGATAAAATCCCTATAAAAATAACAAAATTATATTTGAGTAATTTCCTTGAGTAATTAGCGTTAAAATTTATCAAAGAACAAATGGATCCAAGGAAAAGAAGAAGAAATATAATTGTGATGTTCTGTCTATTAGCGACACGAAAAGACTTACTACAAGAAATTAAAGAAAGCCCTTTTTATATTAGGGCAACAATTTAACATAAAATGCCAAAACTAACCCTGGTAGTTGATACTAAACATATATAACCCTAGCAGGCAATGGTAATCTACTCTAATACTCCCACTCAAACTCATGATGTGGTAGGGGAAAATAGCAACAGTTTTCCAAGTAGAAAATGAAAGTGCTAAATAGGATGAGTCTTTGTGAATAAATCAGCATAGTGGATGGAAGAAAAGGGAGAGACAGCGTCCCAAGCTGAAGATGATGACACACAAAATGATAGTCAATCTCAATATGTTTTGGACATTCATGAAAGAATGAATTGTGGGCTATCTAAATAGCACTTTTGTTGTCAAAATACATTAGAGTGGGGATAGAAAACGAGATACCCAAATCAACAAGTAGGCAGCATAAGGAAACAATTTCAGCAGCACTGGTGGTGATGCAGTGGCCATGGAGGAAGAGTTCTTTAGGCATTTTATGCCTAGAGTGGCAAAGTTGTAAATACCCGACTTTGGAATTTCACATTGGGCCCATCCAAGTTCGATTGGAAACAGCCCAACGGTCAATACCATTACTTTGTGATGGCCTACAATGTTTTTCGGGCTTTCAGCACTGTTTAGGCCTCCAAATGGTAAAAGTTTCAATTTTGGGAAGGTTTTTGGGCCTTAATTACTTGGGCTTGTTGAACCCATTTTCAGCTAGGATTTTGGGAGAAGTCTTGTAATTTCTTGCATTTTTCGGATTCACTTTTATTTCAAACTTTCCATTTTCTTTTGTTAGTCGGGTTTATGCCTTTTTATAGATCCAGCCCATTAACATCAGTATCTCTTTGTTTATTTAAGCAATTGTAAGCCTAAGGGCAACACTGTTTTTTTTTTTTTTTTATTGAATGAAAGCAGAATTTGTCTTTTGAAATTTTCATTTGCAACCTTCTCTCATACGCTTCCTACATTAAGTGGTCATAGCACGATACTCAGTTTCAGCAGAAAAATGAGAACTAACTACTTGCCTTTTGCTTTTCTAGGAGATAAGAGAACCACCAAGAAAAACACAAAGCCCGTAGTAAACTTGCAATCCATGTAGTTTGTTAAAATATGGTAGGAAGATAATTAGTTTCCTAATTTCCTAGTGTAGGAATATTTGATTGAAAGTTTCATAATATGCATAGTTTCCTAATACATAGGACTCTTATGTATGTAAATAAGTTAAGATGAACCCTAATACAATATAGCAATTTCATCTTTTAATTCAATTTTCTTCACATAGTCATTGACCTGATCAACTCCGCCTATGTTTTCATGGCCGGTCCCAAGCCTGGATAAAGGAGAAAGGTTGTGTTAGGTAGTTGACAGCCAGCGTAAAACTTTGTCAAATTTTTTTATGGATTTTCTGACACCTAATGAGATTTCGTGGGGGCGTTCCCTATTTAGCGACGCGCTATATGGTCCGAGTACAGTGTTAAATAAGCAAGGACCACTGCATCGGCGCCCAGGTGCGGTGTTAAATAGGCAAGGGTCCTCGCACTTTCCTGGACGAGTGGGGGGGCAAAGAAGCTAGTCCAAAATAGAAGACTGAGATTAAGTACTTGGAATATTGGGAGCTTAACTGGGAAACTCATGGAAGTGGTGGATACAATGGAAAGGAGAAGAATCACAATTGCTTGCTTGCAAGGAACGAAGTGGGTGGGACAAAAAGCTAAAGAGATTGAGAGGACTGGGTATAAATTATGGTATACGGGACTTAATAGATCGAGAAATGGGATCGGCATAGTAGTAAACAAAGACCTAAAGGAAGATATAGTTAATGTAAAACGCTGTGGAGATAGGATAATTGCAATTAAGTTAGTGTTAGGAGAAGAGATAGTAAACGTAATTAGTGCTTATGCCCCTCAGGTGGGCTTAGGAGATGTACGTAAGGAGAAGTTTTGGGAAGACTTGGAAGGAATGCTATTAGAGATACCTCAAGGAGAGATGGTCTTCATAGGAGGAGATTTGAACGGTCATATAGGACGCGACATAGATGGATATATAGGAGTACATGGGGGATATGGTTACAGTGATAGAAATGAAGAAGGGAAGGATATTTTGGAGTTTGCAGTGGCTTATGATCTCATGGTGACGAACACCTTTTTTAGGAAGAGAGAACATTTGGTGACTTATAAGAGTGGCTCCTCAAAGACACAAATTGACTTCTTCTTAACTAGGAAAAGAGACCGTGTAGCTTGTAAAGATTGTAAAGTTATACCAGGGGAGAGCTTGACTGCCCAACATAGGTTGTTGGTCATAGATGTGCAGCTTCAAAGGTGGGCTAGAAAAAAGAAGTCGTATAGATGCTCAAAGACTAAATGGTGGAACTTAAAAGGTGATAAGCAAGCAGCATTCAGAGAAAGAGTACTAGAGGAAAACATTTGGATAGTAAATGAGAGTGCAAATATTATGTGGGATAAGGTAGCAAAGTGTATTAGGAGGGTAGAGAAAAAAGTCTTAGGAGAATCCAAAGGGAGTGCTCCGGCACAGAAAGAGGTATGGTGGTAGAACGAGGCCGTCCAAGACAAGATAAGAGTTAAAAGAAAGTGTTTTAAATCTTGGCAAAACGACCGAAATGAAGCGAACTTGGAGAGGTATAGAGAAGCTAGCAGAGAAACCAAAAAGGCAGTTAGTGAGGCTAAGGCAAAGACATTTGAGGATTTATATAGGCGACTTGACACTAAAGAGGGCGAAAGAGAGATATTCAAGCTTGCTAAATCTAGAGATAGACGGACCAAGGATTTAAATCAAGTTAAATGCATTAAGGATGAGGATGAAAAGGTATTAGTAAAGGAAGAGGAGATAAAGGAGCGTTGGAAGAACTACTTCTACAAGTTATTTAACGAAAGCAGTAGTAGTGACATACATTTGGGGCAGTTTACCACTTTTAGGGAAGAATTAAATTTTATGTTCTATAGGAGAATCAGTAGGGAAGAAGTAAAAGAAGTATTAAAAAGGATGAAGAATGGGAAAGCAGTTGGACCAGATGGTATCCCTATTGAGGTTTGGAGGTGCTTAGGAGAGGATGGCATAAGTTGGTTGACAAAACTTTTTAATGTAGTGCTAAAGAGCAAGAAGATACCTGATACGTGGAGGAAAAGTATCCTTATACCCATATACAAGAACAAAGGAGATATTCAGAACTGAGCGAACTACCGCAGGATTAAATTGATGAGCCATACAATGAAATTATGGGAGAGAGTTATTGAGAGAAGACTAAGAAGGAAAACAAACGTTTCAGAGAATCAATTTGGTTTCATGCCTGGAAGATCAACCATGGAGGCTATCTCTCTTGAGGAGGTTAATGGAACAGTATAGAGAAGGTCAAAAAGATTTACATATGGTGTTTATCGATTTAAAGAAGGCATATGACCGGGTTCCTAGGGAGATTCTATGGAGAGTATTGGAAAAGAAAGGAGCGTGTGTTGCATATATTGAGGCGATAAAGGACATGTATGATAGAGCCATGACATCTATACGGATGACTGGTGGAGAGACTAATGAGTTCTCTATCACGATTGGTTTACATCAAGGGTCAGCGTTAAGCCCGTACTTGTTTGCTTTAATTATGGATGAGATTACAAGATATATTCAGGATGAGGTGCCGTGGTGTATGCTATTTGCAGATGATATTATTTTAGTAGATGAGACGAGAGAAGGAGTGAATGCTAAGTTAGAATTGTGGCGGAAAACGTTAGAAACAAAAGGGTTTAGGCTAAGCCGATGCAAGACGAAATATATGGAATGTAAGTTTAGTTAAAGTAGGATAACAGGTAGTATAGAAGTAAGTTTAGGCACACAAAAGATTGTAAAGAAAGATAAATTTAGGTACCTTGGATCTATGGTGCAACAAGATGAAGGGATTGATACTGATGTAAGTCACAGGATTCAAGCTGGGTGGACCAAATGAAGGAGTGCTTCGGGAGTTTTGTGCGACCGAAAAGTCCCCCTCAAGGTGAAAGGAAAGTATTATAAGGTAGCGGTTAGACCAGCGCTGCTATATGGATCAGAGTGTTGGGCAGTAAAGCATAATCATGGTCAGAAGATGGCAGTTGCAGAGATAAGGATGCTAAGGTGGATGTGCGGGATTACAAGGAAAGATAGGATTAGGAACGAGGAGATTAGGGGCAAAGTAGGAATAGCACCGATTGAAGATAAAATGAGAGAAAACCGATTAAGATGATTTGGCCATATTAGAAGGCGTCCAGCAGAGGCACCTGTTAGAAGGTGTGAAAGTACAGAGATTGCCAAGAGTAGGAGAGGTAGAGGAAGACCCAAGAGAAGCTGGAAAGAAACCATTAAACATGACTTGACCTATCTAGATTTATCGGAGGACATGCCCCTAAACAGTTCTAATTGGCGTCGACAAATCCATATAGCCGACCCCCACCTAATGGGAAAAGGCTTGGTTTGATTGGTTGGTTGATAGTCATTGGCCTGATCAGCATCAGAATAAGAACTAAGCTCCAAAGAAGACAAAGAAGGCAACAGTAGAGTCTAATGTAGTGTTCCCCGAACAGAACGAAGAATGTGATTAACAGCAGCCCAATGGACACTAGTAGGAGAAGCAAAAAAAATTGACTAACAACATGAACTACATATGAGATGTCCAACCGAGTTATAGTGAGATAGATGGCATAAGATTAATAAGAGAACAGGCAACGAGAGTAGCATCTCCCCAAAAATACTTTGACACTTGCATGTTGAACATTATAATACGAGCAACATCAAGCAAATGACGACAGTTATGCTTGACAACACTGTTTTGGTATGAAGCATGGGCAAAAGTGGTCTGATGAATAATCCCCCAATCAATACAAAAAGAAACCATAGCAGATTGTAAGTATTCCAAAGCATTATCAAAGCAAAAAAAATTAACGTGTTTGCCAAATTGGGTAAAAATCTCATTATAAAAGTGAGTCACAATATAGGGCAAGTCAGATCGCTTTTTCATCAAACATAACCAAGTCATGCGAGAATGATCATCAACAAAAATAACAAAGTACTGATAACCACTAATACTAGTGGTGTGAGATGGTCCCCACATATCTGTATGAACTAAATCAAAAGACTCATGTTTGATGACTGACACCATAACTGGAAAAAAAAAAAAAAAGAAAAACAACTATGGTTGTGCTTGCTAAGTTAACAAGCCTCACTTTCTAGAATCGATACAGGACTTGAATGAGGAATGACAGACTTCAATTTATTTGAGGAAGGATGTCCAAGACAAAAGTTCCACGGAAAAGGAGATACTATAGCACTCAGAACAGAAGAAGCTATAGTAGAAAAACTAGTAGGATCTAGGTAGTAAAACCTGCCTTTCTCATGCCCCGAACCAATTATCCTCTTAGTCTTCAGGTCCTGAAATACATAGGAGGTAGGAGAAAAGATTACAGAACAATGTAATGATTAAGCCAACTGACTAACAGATAATAAAGTAAACGGAAAGTTAGACATAAAAGCTATAAGGCAAATGGATTGAAAAATGGGGAGAAAGAACTCCTTTTCCTCATACAAGACAAGATGACCCATTAGCTAAAATAACATGACGATTAATAGAAGTTAAATGAGAGAACAAGGATGATTTATCAGAAATATGAGAGCTTGTACCAGAATTAATGACCCAAGGTGGAGTGGAAACAATGCAGGCAATATTACCTGAACTTGCTATTGTAACAGTGGAAGTAGATAAATGAGACATCCGAAGAGTTTCCAACACTTCCACTAAGCTGGGTGGCAAGGTCATTGTGGATACTAGATACTGAAGGCTCGAAAGCAATTGGAATTAACTTAGGTAAAGCCACAAGAGTATAACCATCAGATACATGGTGAACCTAATCTAGCCGACCATACTTGGCCCAACAATATGGGTCAATGTGATTGGTATGACCACAGTAAGAACATTTATTATCTCCTCGCCCCTAAGATGAGTGACCTCCATGGGCTAAACCCCGAAAAGAACAACAACCAGGTCCTTCCATGCTACCATGAGAAGATTCTTGAGCAATATCATTGGAGGTCGAGGCAAAAGTTTCTAAAGTAGAAATCTAAACAAGTGAATGATGGCTTAAGGATAATCGCAATAAGCAAGAGTAGGCATTTGTAGTGGTAGACAAGATCTCACTTGTAAGAATTTGATCTTTGAAATCACGCAGATCTGAATCAAGTCCAAAGATAAGAAAGGCAATCATAAAATTTTTCCAGTGTCACTTTTATAGCTCAAGGTCCATAGTAAAGGGTCGATACTACAACAACTAATCCCATAGGTTCTTAAGAATACTGTAATATTCTAAAAGAGGACGACTAGCATGCTTGGTTGTAAAGATCTGCTCATACAATTCAATAATCGTGAAACATTACTCTACTATGAGAACGAGTTAGCAAGAGAATCCCAAATTGTTTTAGAAAAAATCACAAAATTCCACTGTAATAGCAGTTTGAGGGTCAAGTCTATGTTAAACCATCCCATAACAATAGACTCCTCACTAAGGCAATCATCGTAAATACTATCATCTGGTTTGAGTGGCAGGTCAGTCAAAATTTTTAATTTTTTCTTTCCACAAAGATATACCTTCATTACAAGAGCCCAAGCAAACAATTTTAGACCATTCAATTTTTTAGAAGTAATAGAACTAGAAACATCCTTATCTTTAACCAATATTTATTTTGGTTCAATCATTAACTTTTCCTTCAACCATAAGATTAAGAATAAAGAACAAAAATCAACAAAGAAGAAAATACTAAGAATCCAATCAACGAAGATGATCTACGATGACCATCAGAAGTATTGACAAGCGATGAGCAACAATGAAGCAACAAGCAGTGAAGTTGAAGGATCAACAACGATAATGACAAGGTTCAACGATGACCATCAACAGTGTCGACGAGCAACGATGTTGATGAAGATCGTGATGAACATCAATGAAGTATTAGCGATGACGACAACGAGGTTCATACAGCGACTTAGATGACAGGTTGATGACAAACGACAAAGATCACGACAAGAATTAGCAAGGTCGACGACGATTCACAACACTCATCAATAGACACTAACAGCCATTGAGGCTTTGTAGTGGTTACCGGTTATTAAATAGATTGACAACAGGCTAGGGTTTGTTTTTATTTTTAAAGAATATTCGAGATTGGCTCTGATACCAAGTTGAAAACAATAATATAGAACCAGAAGAATAATGAAGAGGGTTAATTTATTTATCACCAAACCATTAACCTCATATATATATATAGTTAGTTAGATGTCAACTAGCTATCCACAATTACGCAATATGTTACCAAGAATAATAGATCCTAATTGATAGCAAGATAAGGAAAATATAGAAACAAATATCCTATTCTAACAGAGTTAGACGTTTGAAACAATTGACTATACATTATAGGCAGACTGTTGGCAACCTAGTCTATCTCACAAAGGCTCAATCATATATTGCTTATCCAATCCATGTTGTTAGTCAGTCTAACGTTGCTCCAATTAACACTCAATTTATTATGGTGCATTGAATCATTCATTTTCTCAAAGAAACTTTAATAAAGGGGTTGTTCTCTTCCAACTCCACAATACAATTATGTGCCAATGTTGATTCAAACTGAACTGGTTGTCCAGATACTTAATGCTCCACTAGGGGGTGATGTAAGTTTTTAACTGATTCTATTATTTCATGGAAGCAAAAGAAATGAGATACAGGATCCAAAACATCAGCAGAAGCTGAATAATGTGCAATTTCCTCTACTCGTGAAATAATTTGATTACAAGGGCTTCTTTAATACGAAGTGTGTACATAAGTGCTATAGTACTGCTTCAAATCCTCTTTTTCATAAACGTACAGATCATATTAAAACGGACTGCTATTTTATAATTTATGTCCTATTTTTCATAAGTACAAAACATATCGAAGGTACAAAACATCTAATTTATTATCAGGCTTTCACACATTTAGATTTCAATTTATATTTCTAAACAATTATTAAGTAATTTTATATTTATTTTCCCACTTTCTAAATAATTCTGAAATGTTTTGAAACAATCTACTAAAATGATATTTTGAGGTATAGTCAGTAATGTGAAACTAACCTGACAATTTCCATCTCCTTGAACCTTAAACTCTATCAAGTCATACAACTGCAACCTGTAGAAGAATAAATGTTCTAAGCATCATTCTGACCTTCAAAACATGTATATACGATATAAAACATGGAATGGGGCAAAGAAGTCCCAAATCCACGAGAGGAAAGAGACAATGGTCCATATTTCTCTTGATTCTTTTCCTGTTCGAACATGCCAGTGCATCTGTATTGGGTTTTTTGTTTGTAGTGGACCACTGTCCCAAAACAAATGCAGTATACCTGTCCAATAGCCTTTGATGGTCTAAAGTTGCTTCATCAACAGAAGGTATTTCCCCATTAATTCTAGGGACATGCTGCACAAATACAGCAACAGGATAATGAGTTTATAGAGAGTCCAATTTGAGAATTATGAAGTCAAGAAACAATAGCAGATAGAGGCACATATGATAAATTTGTGGAGAACAGCTTCAAACCATCCAATAGCATTAGGTGTTTAAATCTTGCTATTGGTGATTTCAAATGTAAGTTGCAATGATAAGTTCGAAGGCAGCAAACATTCTCCTAATACTACAGTTGAAGAAGAGAATTAGAGAAGATTGAATACCTCCTCTCTTCTCAACTATATTATTTATAAGCTAACGTCTTACAATCCAAATAAGGAAATTACAATCAAATAGGAAAACGAAATTAAGACTGATTACAAGAGAAAATAGGAAATAGAATAAACTAAGGAAATTTCCCGAATATAATTCTAACACGCCCCCTCAAGCTGGAGCATATAAATCAAAAATGCCCAGCTTGGATAAAAGGCTTTGAAACAAAGTTCGTGGGAGCGGTTTGGTAAGAAGATCTGCCAATTGCGAAGATGATCGAACAAATGGAGTAGTCAACTCTTTGCGAAGCAACAAATCACGAATAAAGTGGCAGTCAACTTCAATATGCTTCGTACGCTCATGAAACACAAGATTATTGGCAATGAAGATGGTTGCTTGATTGTCACAATGCATAGCCATAGGGGCAGAAATATCAAGACCAAAATCATGTAGAAGAGAGAGAAGGAGAAAGCCGATGATAAGAAACAAAATTAGCAATGGGATGGCGAGTACAAGTGCGCGTACCTTTTCGCAAAGCAATAGGTAACTCAGTAGATGAAGAAGAAGTAGGTACCTCAGACGAAGTGGTAGAATCAGCCGGTAAGGAAAGGATAACCTTCCTATCTCGATCGCGTCGGTAAACTTGCGGTGGAGGAGCAGGAGACTCTGATATAGTGGCAGAAGCAGGAATTGGAGACGAAACAGATGGTGTAGACATGGAGGAGGAATCTAAGATAGAGTCGGGAGAAGAAGAAAGAGGCAGGGGAACATATGTGGAGGATAGAGGAGCAGGAAGGGTAGGAGAAGTCGCCCCCTCACTAGAAACAATAAGATCTGAGGACAAGGAGTCTCCACAAAGTGAAAAGAAAGCAGTGGACTCAAAAAAGGTAACGTCAGCACTGACAAAGTAACGACGAGAAGTGGGGTGGTAACAACGATAACCTTTTTGAGTGCGAGAATATCCTAAGAAAACACACTTACGAGAGCGAGGTGAGAGCTTATCTTGGTTAGAGTCAAGAATATGAACAAATGCAACACATCCAAAAACACGAGGAGCCAGAGAAAAAGGGGCCCGAGTTAGGTACAAAATAGAAAATGGGGATTGATTGGACAAAACTGGTGTGGGTACCCTATTAATAAGATAGCAGGCAGTGAGGACAGCATCAGCCCAAAAGGTTTTAGGAACATGCATGTGAAACATCAAAGTGCGAGCAACATCTAACAAGTGACGATGTTTGCGTTCAGCAACACCGTTCTGTTGAGAAGTGTGAGAACACGTGGTTTGATGAATAATGCCCTTATCAATGCAAAAGGTCTTAACAGTATTCTGAATATATTCTAAGACATTATCTAAACGAAAAATTTTAATTTTCTGGTCAAATTGAGTACAAATTTCATTATAAAAGCGAGAAATGATAGAAGGTAAATCAGATCGCTGCTTCATTAAAAAAATCCAGGTCATACGGGAAAAGTCATCAACAAATATCACAAAATAAGAAAAACCATTAACACTCTTAAAACGGGAAGGACCCCAAATATCTGTATGAATGACAGCAAAAGGTTCTGACTCTCGACTAATATCACGACTACGAAAAGAACTACGGTGATGCTTGCCAAGCTGACAAGCTTCACATTCTAGACTTGACACTGGACTCAAATTGGGAACAATTAACTTTAACCTAGTAAGACAAGGATGACCCAGGCGAAGATGCCACTGAAGAGGAGAAACAGAAGTATGAAGGACTGTAGAATTCATGTGCTCCGGAGGACGATCACGATCAAGATAATAAAGGCCAGCCTTTTCATGCCCCGAACCAATCATCCTCTTCATCTTGAGGTCCTGTACAACACAAGAAGTAGGAAAGAAAGTTATGGAACAATTTAAAAATTTGGTCAGTTGACTAACAGAGAGTAAATTAAAAAGAAATTGAGGCACATAAAGACTAGAAGGGAGATTAAGAGAAGAGGAGGGTCGAAGGGTCACTCTACCAGACACAGGACGAGAGGAGCCATCCGCTAACACAATATTATGGTGAATGGTACTAAGATCAGAGAATAAAGAAGAATTACCAGACATATGTGAGCTGGCGCCCGAATCGATGATCCAAGCAGAAGAAGATGAGGCTACAAGAGCTGGATTACCTGAGTTAGCCAAAGTAGCAGTAGAAGCAGGAGAGTGTGAAACACGCAAAGATTGAATAAGCTCCTGAAGCTGTGAGGAGCTTAGGGTAAATGTCTCTTGAGGATCAGATGTGGTAACTCCAGTAGTAGGCACCTGTAGTGATGGAGCCGAACCATCAGATACGACACAATCAGAGATGTGATGTGCTTGTTCAGCCTTCCCATATTTCTTCCAACAATAAGGTTCTGTATGATTTGTGCCACCACAAAAGTTACACTTGCGGTCACCTCTATTACTAGGAGCCCGTCCACCTCGAGAACCACCACGATTATTACGTCCACCACGGGAACCACGAGAATTACCTTGAGAGGTACCTCCACAACCATGACTAACAAGTGCAGAGGAATCAATAGATGGTGAGGACTGATCAGTAGTCATAGTTGAGCGACTGCCTAAAGATGATCGCTGTATACGAGCATAAGCACCAGCAGCAGTAGGCAAGGTTTCACTTGCTAGAATTTGATCCTTAAATCCTCTAAGAGCAGGATTAAGGCCAGATAAGAAATTTGCAATCATAAATTCCTCCCAATACTTTCTTTGCTGTGTCAAATCCTCAGTAAATGGTCTGTATTGTAGCAACTGTTCCCATAAGCCTTTCAAATGACTGTAATAATCAGACAAGGATCTTTCCCCTTGTTTTGCAGAGAACATCTGTTCATACAACTCATAGACCCGAGAAATATTGCTCTTCTGTGAGTAAGACTCAGCAAGACAATCCCAAATCTTCTTAGAAGAATCACAGAACTCAACAGTGGTGGCAACTGAATCTTCCAAACTATGCCAAAGTAAACCCATAACAATTGCATCCTCACTCATCCAGATACGATATTGAGGATCAATAGAAGAGGGTGGCTCATCGGTGATATACCATAGTTTATCTTTCCCTCGAAGAAAGGTTTTTACGGCGTGTGCCCAACTCAAGTAATTCGTGCCATTCAATTTTTTAGGTGTAATAGATCGGGGAACATCATCAGCTTTGAGAAACACAGATTGAGGCATGATAGTAACAGATTCTGTATTTTTAGATTTTGACATACTAAACGGCAGAAACAAATCACAAAACCAGCACAGTCGTCAAGAAGCCAAACCAATTAAAAGGAGCAAACCTCTACTATTAAAAAAACAGTGCCTGGCCAACAAGGAACGAAGGCAGATCGACAGATCAGCGAGAAACGAAGTCAGCACGAAGAACAACCAATGACCAGGCGAGAAGAGAGCTGTGCTGGATTCAAATCATCAGTGCATTCAAGCAGGGAGGCTCGCCTACATCAGGCGATCACCACCCAAAGCCGCCGGAGGGTTGCCGGAGAGACACGCGCCGGCACGCACCAAAAAGGCTGAGGCGCGTGAGACTGACAGCCGCGACAATGGGCGGCGCGTGTGGTCGCGTCCGGCACTTTCCGGCGACGATCTTCAGTCGGAGGGATCGCCGGTGACAGGCGACTCTCCTGGTATGCGAGACGACCAACGCCGATGGTCAGAGGATTGATTTCCGGTGAAGCACAGTGACGGCAGCGCTAGACTAGGGTTTTTTTTTTTTTTTTTTCTTGGGATCAAGGGCTGCTCTGATACCAAGTTGAAGAAGAGAATTAGAGAAGATTGAATACCTCCTCTCTTCTCAACTATATTATTTATAAGCTAACGTCTTACAATCCAAATAAGGAAATTACAATCAAATAGGAAAACGAAATTAAGACTGATTACAAGAGAAAATAGGAAATAGAATAAACTAAGGAAATTTCCCGAATATAATTCTAACAACTACATTGGAAGTACAAAACCAAAATCCAATTTTTTGTATTCGTGTTATTAGCACAATCCTAATTTAACTTACAAATAAACAAGACCACTTCAAGAAAATAAAAAGTTTGGATACTCCAAAACTGGAAATTCCGAAGAAACCAGTAACACAAGCAAAAGTTATATGCGAAGTATACAAAAGGCTTTCCCTTAAACACACTAAATGCGAAAGCAAAGAATGCAACATCCTGGATTCAATGTAATTAGGGCGTTCAAGGAATTTTACAAGGAAGGAACTTTTGTCAGGAGTCTCAACGCTTCTTTCATTGTTTTCATACCTATAAAGGGAGGGGCAGAGGATATCAGGGATCTTAGGCCAATCAACCTAGTAGGGGTTTGTACAAATTGCTGGCTAAGATGTTAGCTCTGGGGTTAAAGAAGGTTGTGGGAGGCATTGTATCCGAGTCTCAAAACGTCTTTGTTGAGGAGGCCAAATCCTGTATGCCTCCTTAATTGTGAACGAGGTGGTTGATGCTAGGATTAAATGTGACAAGCTTGGGTTGATTTGCAAATTGGACATTGAGAAGGCATATGATCACATCAATTAGGGTTTCCTACTTTCGTTGATGAAGCATATGGGTTTTGGCTTGAAATGGAAGAGTTGGAGCCAATGCAACCAAGTTCTATGTGTTTCATACTCATCATGGAACCTTTGAGTAGGCTCATAACTAAAGCAAGACAGGAGGGCTTCATGGAGGGTTTAAAGGTAGGGGATACGACCATTCATAAGCTGGAGATTTCACACCTCTTGTTCACAGATGATTCAACTATTTTTGATGTTGGGGCATCTTTGGTGCATCTTGTTATGCTTTGAGCCAAATTGGGATTGAGGATAAACCCAGGTAAATCCGAATTGATTCCTATTGGAACGGTCTAGGATTTGGAAAGACTAGCTTCTATTATGGAATGTAAGATCAGTCAATTTTTGTCTTCATATTTAGGCCTTTCTTTGGCCCCTTCCTTCAGGGCAAAGAGCGAGTGGGATAGAATTATTGACAAGTATCAAAAGAAGTTTGCATGATGAAAGAAGAGTTACCTCTCAAAAGGGGGTAGGATTACTTTAATTAAGAGCACTTTCTTTTACAAGTAGGATTTGTATTAAAATGGCATCAAGGGGATGCCTCCCAGTACAAAAAACAGATTTAATTTTTTCAAGTCAAATCAAGGGATATCCATATGTTCAACCAAAAAAAAAACTATGAACTTCCGAATCAAATAGCCAACTATACAATAGAGACAAAAAAAAAAAAATGCTTTTCACTCTATATAAAGAAGTCTCCATATCTTGAAAGAGTATCCTATTTCCCACTCTCCACACCACCCAAGCTAAACAAAACAAGACAAGTCTCCAACCTTTTCTTCTTTGTCTTCCAATCTTCACTCACCACCACAACCTAAATGCAGTTTTTGTGTCCATTGGAAATACCCATTGCATCCCAAAACAATTGAGGACCAATACCCATATCTCTCACATCCAGGCACAATGAATGAACAAATGATTGATAATCTTAGCTACCCTTTTGCACAAGCAACATCTACTGATCAGAACTAGACCTCTATTTATCTTTGTCTCTATTCAAGGCTCCAATATGAATCATGAACAAGTTGGAGAAACTCCAGTGATATTTTCTTAGGGGAGGAATAGGAGAAGTGAAATATCATTTGGTCAATTGGGATAAACTTTGCAAAAACCAATTAGTCAGGGGGGAGTAGGCATCAGAAGACTTTCCCTCATAAATGAAACTCTCTTACGAAAATGACTTCAGAGGTTTGCATGTAAAAGACAACTTGTGGAGAAGACTAAAGGCAACTAATAGGGCCTAACAAGGAGGGAATGGACTACAAGAGAGGCAAAAGGAGCACATGAAAATGTCTATGGAAAGGTATCCGTAGAAGTTGGCCTAGCTTCGCCAGACACATTTCTTTCAAAGTGGGCAGAAACGATTAGGTTAACTTTTGGAACAATCCTTCGATTGGAGTGAGGAGCACACGCAAGTTGTTTCTGAGGATTTTTGGCTTAGGATTTCAGGGCGTCCAATAATGGAACAATTAATTGGAACTTGCAATTGAGAAGGAGTGTTAAAGACTGGTAGTTGGAGGACCTCACGAGTCTTTTGGCTTGGCTCTACACTTTTAAGGTGGAGGAAACAAAAGATAAGCTGAGAAGGAACAATACTAGATCAGGTCGCTTTGAGGTGAGTTCTTATTATTCAATGTTAGCAAGGGATGACAACGGGACCTTTAAGTGGAAGAATGTTTAGAGAGTAAGGACCCCACCAAATGTGGCTTTCTTTGTGTGGTGCATGCTTAGTAGGAAAACACTCACTATAGACAATCTCATTAGCAAAAGATTGATCTTAGTGAACTGGTGTTGTTTAAGCAAGAACAGAAGGAAGCCCACAAACCATATCTTTCTACATTATCGATGGGAAGGAGAGCTCTAGAGTCCAGTATTATCTTGTTTTGGCATGCATTGAGTTTTTCCCCAAGAGGAGAAACAAGTGTTTCAAGAATGGTGATGTGTGAGGATTCATAAAAGCAGAAGGAAAGCTAATCCCTTTTTTACTTAACATGCCTCATTTTGGGGAGAGGAACAGAAAATATTTTCGTGATGAGAAGCGTTCTATGGATAGATTAAGAAGCACTATTTTATGGTTACTATTTAGTTGGTTAGGAGGGGGAAACCAATTTGGATTCTTTTTTGTATTTCATTTTAGGGTTAGTGTTTCGATGTTTGGGTGTGTTTTTTTTTGGGGGGGGGGGGGGGAGGGACCGGATTTGGATTCTTTTTTTTTATCATTGAACATGGCGATATTACTCGGCATGTCCTTTTGTGATTGAATGTGTTGTTTTTGTACTGTGGCGCTATACCTGATGTCTTTTTATAAATTCTTTCTTATTCATCAAAAAAAGAAAAACACAAAAAAAAAAAAATTCATGCATTCAACTTTATAACAGAAGTGCATCTGACTATTTTTCACTAGAATTAGAGCACTCTTGATGTGACATGAGATAGCATCAACAGAAGCACAAGTATAAAAATGTAAAAGTAGGAGACCTTCTAAGGGTCACCAGACCATAGCAATCTTATGATTGAAAATAATAAACATAGCAAACGTCACTCAGTGAAATTGAAAATGGCACTGCCATATGCCACACTTACAGGAATGGGAACCATCTGATTTAACCTTTTTCCCACTTCACCATCAAGAGTATACTCATCCGTAAGCTCAGGTAAATATGACCATTCTTCCCCACAATTTGAAATTCCTCCAGTGCTAGAACATGAACTACAAGGTCCTGTATCATCAGCTTCTCCTTGGTCATTATGTTGTCCTGCAAGCATTGATATAAATAAGCATAATTAACTAAAACATAAGAAAATAAAATTACCAAACCGATCAGGGAATAAAACTACCATTATTAGGTTCTTCAACACCATAATTATAATTTTCAATGGATTGGTCAAGCCAATCAGGAGGGTAAAATGGTGCTTGCAAATGTTCTACCCCTTCATCACGTGATCCAGGTTCTTCGGCGACAGAAAGTTGGGAAAGTTCTTCTTGGAGAGCATGAGCAATTAACTCATCATTTTCTACATTGCTACATCCCAAATCATAATGGTTGTCTTTGAAATATTGCTCATTATAATAATCTGCATTGTTTTGCATCATATTGCTATAATATTCACAATTTGAAAAGTGATCACCGTCAAAGAGCTGGAGACCCCACCGGACAACATCAGGATCTTGTTCATAAGTAATCATTTTCAATGTATACAATCTTCTGCTTCAGATTCAATGTCTACCCACCTTACTAGAAAAAATACCTTGAAAATAATGAACAGAATATTCTCAGTTATTAGAAGCGACACAAATATTCTCGGTTATTAGAAGCGACACAACTTGGTCTGGTTAAAGAAAGGCATCATGTACAGCTTCTTCAAAAGAAAAACATCAAACTGTAGCATTATACTTCAAGCAAAATGGAGATTTCATTCAATGTGCTTCTCAAAAGCAGAAAGATTAACCAATTTATCTCAAAATCCACATAATGATTTTTAAATAAGCAACAACTACCATGAGATGAAATCAAAAGAGGAAACAGTACAGGCAAGAGGACTAGAAATCCACTTGAAATGTACATAAAATCCACATAAATTTTTCTTCCATACTTCCACATTCAGAAAGTCATAAAATCAACAATTAATCAATTATGGAAATAGCTGGGAGATATTCAAACCATCAAAGCAGTTAAAGAATTGTCAGGTGCATTTCATAATTTGCTAATAGATACGAAGATCCAATAAAAAACAGTAAGGTCATGAAGAAAAGGACAAGCTGACAATAAAGTAGGCTCAATCCTAATTTTTTTCGTTTTCGCTGTTGGGTTGAAATCTGCAGGCGATCAGTGCCATGTCAGCCCTACCTTGGACAACTACCCCTGTCACCCTACGGCAAGGCCTCACAAAGATGTTGATAGCCTCCCTATCGCGGCCAAGACATCCTTCCTCCCTTCCACAGCTGATGCCTCTTCCGTGAGACAGCCCCCGGGGGAGACCCCACAATGGCATTGGTACATGGACCTTTTGACTTAAAAGGGTCCTTGTTTTAAAAATTCAGAATGTACTACCATGAGTAATTTTTATAGAACATATATTTATTTCCTTACAAGCAACACAAAGACTTACTTCACCTTTTTTCTTAATTTCATGCTACGCCAAAATGGAAAGAACTCAAGCAAAATCTATGCATTTTGAAATCATGACTTTCAATCTGACAAAATTATAAAAAGAAGAATAATTTCCAATTTATCATACTCTTTGAACTACATAGTTATTGGATTCTCAACCGATATTATGTAATAGAATAAATTCTTGATATGAATTAGTTTTGACCATTTACTAGTTTGAACTGCCTATGACTAGGGATGACAAGGGTTACTAGGAATGGCAACAGAACGAGGGTGGGCACTTTAATACCCACAACAGATTATTGATTTTATTAACCGTTATTACCCATACCTGACGGATAATTTAAATAACCCCCCATCTTGACCACGACGGGTATAAAAAAATACTCTCACGATTGCTTTCATCCTCCTAAGCAATCTAAATTTTTTACCACTGTCCTATTCATTCCACTAAGCTATCTTTTAAAACTAATATCAAGATAACAAAACCTCTAAAAAAAATCGTTTTGAGCTACACATGGGACCAACTCATCGCTTTGCATTGGATAAGGACAGCGGTTAATCGATGGGAGGGGCGGGTCCCTTGCTTCCGAATCTGACGGGTAATTTTTTTCTCTCTAAACCCGTCTTATTACCATTAATTTTATAAATACCCGCTAACGCCTAATTTACCAAGAATAAACAAAACTTGATGCCTCATCGCAATTGCATTCTAAACTCTACAAAATAACATTTTCATTTCTCGTATTATAATTCAGAATTTAAAAAAAAAAAAGACGGAGATCGGACTTGATCCGGCAATCCCTGCATTCTGATATTTAATGTCCATTAAACATGACTCTTCCTACATTCATCGAAGACTGACGGAGAAAATGCTTGAATGCATTTATGTATGTATATCTAACAAGGAAAGAACCAGAGATCGTGTATCTAAAGCACTGATTGAACTTGAGGCTTCCAAACGATTCGATTCCAAAATGCCTCAAACAAAGAAGAGAAAAAAGATTGAACATTGGTGGGACGATAAGTAACTCACCTTGGATTTAAATCGAACGAGACCAAATCATCTTTTCCCTCTGACCGAAACAACAAAAATGAGCATTTGCATTGTTAGATAAAGAATTATATAAGGCTATGTACCGTATACACGTAAAGAAAGCCCATTCGAAACACATCGGGATGTGAAGATGATGATGTGAACGTAGAGAGAGAAAGAGAGAGAGAGAGAGAGGAGAGTGAGGGGGTGGGGTCAGAAGGCTTTGAAAGGGAACCAGAATTCGTGAAAGACGGACGTCACGAGGTCCCCCAGCGAATTCACAGATGTAAAGGCGTTAATCAGGGAGCTACTTTCACTGAAGTGGATGCTGACTCGCTGAGACGTTAAACTGACGGTGAATGTTGCCGTTTACTTATGCGGCTTTCCCTTCGCGAATGGTGATGATTTTGTCGGATTTGGCTCCCCCGGGGCATTGGATTACGGTGATCGCGAAATGTTTAATAAAAAATTAAAAAATGAATTTCAAATGCCGAACATTAAACTAAATATAGGGACTTTCATCTAATATTTAAACCTTATAGAGATCTCTTGCACATTCGTTGCGGACATCTCTTTTTCATAATTAAGGTTCCTTTGGGATGATAAAAAATTAAAAAAAAAAAACGTTAAAAATAGTGAAAAATTTTTAAAGTTATTCACTTTTTATCTCACTGTACGAATTACGAATTAACAACTTATTTCGTTTTTTGTCACTCTAAACGCACCCTAAATAGGATGTAGAGAAAAAAAATAGATTTGTGCTATTAAGGGGCAAAAAAGTCATCTTATTCTTTGTTTGAGACAAAAAGGGTTTAGGGTGCGTTTGGAGTGACAAATGAAATATAATGAGATAAATTATAAGTTTATAATTTGAACACTAAAACAACAAGTGAATAACTTTTAGAGTTTTTCAATTTTTTTATCAATTTTTAGATATTTTTGTCATCCCAAACGGGGCATTAATTGTACAAACCTAATTTGTTACTTTTATTTCTCCTCTATTCTACTCGATTAAACCAAACCAAATATCAGGAACCCAATCCATCATCTACCATTAATGGCAAAACCCTATCATCCACAATCCTCAACAACATCTATGTCTTATTTATTACAGTACAGTTACTTGAATTATCCCATTAATACAAATATATATACATATATATATATACACTCCTAAGCACAAACTCATAACTCATGTCTATTTTCTTTGTCACAAATATAATACAAAATATACATACATGGCAATTAGAGTTGTCAAGGTTCTGGATCTGGCTTAAATCCGATCCAATAAAAATGGATCAAACCCAATTGACTTAATCTAAAAGCCCCAATAGATCTGAATTCGTGAGTCCCGACTATAATTGGATTCAAATCTAATTGACTCGACGACTCTAATAAAAAACTAATGGACTCGAATAACTTTTAATTTTCTAGTTCGAATTGCAAGTTGAAATCCTAATGTCCTATCACGATCTAAAATTTATCATCACCGTTCATTGTCAACAATATTTGAGAGTCTTAAAACACTAAGAGCCTTGATAATGCATTTACATTAAAGCCTCAAAGTCAAAGAAATTCAAAGAAGGTGTGTCCAAGAAAGAGGCGAAGAAGTAGCTTAAAGAAGTTAGAGCGACGATTGGGATTACTTATTGGCTATTCAAATTTGATCAAATTGTGGTAAATTTCCTTCTTTTTTTCTTGGAAAGATGAATCATTGTTAGTCTAGTTTAACTTCTAGTTACATATAGTTGTGTTTTGTTTTGAAGGGTGTTATGTTTATATTTATAATTGGCAAATTAGTAAACAAAATAATGATTTCAAATTTGTACTTTTAGATATTTGGCTAAGGTATCAAAGGTATAGGTTGGAAAGGTTTCTTAATATTTAAGGAGGTTAAAAATATTTTGAGAAAAATTTTCTAATACTTAATGAGGTTGAAAAGGTTTCCTAATACTTAAGGAGGTTGGAAAGGTATCCTAATGCTTAAGGAAATTAGAAATATTTTAACGAAAATTTCTTAATGTTCAATGAGGTTGAAAAGTTTCCTAAAAGATTTTAGAAATAGGAAACTAAAAGATTGGATTACTCGAATGCTCTACAAATAAAGATCTTCTCCTAAGGTCTTAAAACACTTAAAAAAGAAAGAGATTACGCATTAATAATTTTGAGTTTCATAAAATAGTTCTCTTATACTATGAACTATTCTATTCAAAGTTATATAAAAAAATACAAAATATCCTTCTATTTATAATACGATGGATAACTAAAATAAGGAAATAAAATTCCTAAATTAAAGCCTAATTAGTACTTATCCTTAATTATACTCTACCATAATTGTAGGGATTCCTACATTATTTACACCATAATTACAGAGATTTCTACACTCCCCCTCAAGTTGGATCATATATGTTGACCATATCTGACTTGCCAGTGAAATCCTTGAAGTTCTAATGGGGTAGTCCTTTAGTGAAAATGTCTACAATTTGCTCTATTGTAAGAACTTAAGTCATGCAAATGGTTCCCTCTCTAACCTTTTCTTTGATAAAGTGTCTGTCCACATCTATATGTTTGGTTCTGTCATACTAAATAAGGTTGAGAGAAGTGTTAATGGCTACTTTATTATCATAATAAAGTTTGATAGGTAGCTCTACTATGATATGTAGTTCTTTCAAAAGTTTTTGTAGCCACAATGCTTCACACATTCCTTGTGCAACTTCCCTGAATTCAGCTTCTATATTGCTTCTTACCACCACATTCTGTTTTTTGCTTCTCCATGTCACTAAATTTTTCCATACAAATGTACAATATTTGATAGTGGACCTTCTGTCCTCCATTGATCTTGCCCAATCAACATCTATGAATATCTCTACTTTCTTTTTTTTTCACACCTTTTATGTGATGACCCAGAATTTTAATGCTTTGGGTATTTGTTAATTAATATTTAATTTGGTAAAAATAAAATTTTTATTGATTTAAATTTTTGAGAAATAAATTAAATTCAATTTTTATTGTGGACGCATAAATTGTGTGAGAAATTTTTAGTATTTTTTAAAATTACAAACTTATGGTTTAATTTTGATAAATTATTAATTTAATGAAATATAATTTTTTTGTGAAATTCACGGTGCTATGTGCATATATATTCATATATATATTTGTTTGTTAAGTAATAATATTATATATTTATGACGGCCAATTGGATTAATGTGTGATAGATTAAAAAATGAGAGTTCAAATTCTAATTCTATTTGGTTTCTAATGTGCAATTTGATTTAGTTGGGGGTGTAAATTGGATAATGTGAATTAAGCATTCTATTTTTATTTGAATTCTTTAAACAACAAACTGATAATATGTTTACATGTGTATATATATATTTACACACCTGTTATATGCAAATATATATATATATTAATCAGTATATATATAACTTAAGACGGTCTAGATTAATGGGTACGTGAAGTTAGAAGTCTAGTTTGATTTGAATTCTAGTCCTTTTTCCATTAAGATTCTGCCAACTAACAACGGGTACGTGAAGTTGGAAGTCTAGTTTGATTTGGATTCTAATCCTTCCATTAGGATTCTACCAACTAATAGTGAGTGCATAGAGTTGGAAGTCTAGTTTGATTTGAATTCTAATCCTTTTTCCATTAGGATTCTATCAACTAATAGCTAGCCTAGGTATATGTGTGTGTGTGTGTGTATATATATATATATAACATATATTCTTCAGTAGTAAAGGAAAAGGATTAAGAAAAAAAGAAAGAGAGAAAAGATAAGATAAGAGGTAGTGGCGGCAGAGGAGAAAAAAAAAATCTAATGTGAATGCCGTAAGGATTACCAGCTTCTTGATGGCCGCGGTGATCTTAGTCTGATCTGCTGATTGAGTTTTGGATTTCGTTACGACTTAGGTGTTCTTTCTATAGATTTAATTTGAGGTAAGGGGTGGAGCCTTTAATATTAAATATGTGTATATTTGTGTGTATATATATGTATTATTTAAATCTGAGATAAGCAAACAAATCATTGATTTTTAAGTTTGAAACTTATTCATATATATATATATATATATATATATATCATATACATATGTTCTTAGAGCAAAACTGCACGTATATTTACTGTAAGTGTTAACCGTAGGAATTTTTTGTTAATGTGATAAAAATTTGCGTTAATTATGTGCTGGTGGATTAATGGTTAATAAGGTTTTAAATTTTAAATTAAGGAAAATTTATATAATGTGAATTCCAGGTGAAATTTGATTTTGTTTTCTTATTTGGGATTGAGGGGTGTTGAAATATCGGGTACATGTACCCAAGGGTTGTGAGTCCCGAAACCTGCGCAGGGTTGGTTATCGATTCTAGTAGGCTAGTAACCTACGAATGAGCAGATGCCTAAGGGTGGAATATTATATTCCTAAGACTTCGGTCTAGGAAGCAGACACCGGAGGATAGTGTATATTAGATGGGTCTTGTTTCTACGAGACAACCAAGCAGACATCGAAGGATGATGTATATTGGTTGGGTCCTGTTTTCACAGGACAACCAAGCAGCAGTACCTTGAAATTGAATTGTTTTCTTTGATGTGTGATGTGGTGCTAAAACACAATTAATTATAACAAAGATAAATTGATTTAATTTGTTGTTTGAGATTGCTTCTTCTGCATAACTGTTTCACTTAGTAGCATGTTAGGACATTACTGTATTTATATTATTATTAGGGTTCCGAGCACACGTGGTATTAGTGCTCATCCCCTTATAGTTTGTGATGCAGGTAATGAGATTGAGTCACGTGCTGGGCCTACTGAGAATAGAGATTAGAAATTTTATTTATTGTTATATAGTTATGTAAGACTTTAGAAAAAAAAAGATTTTTTTTAGTGGATGGTAACAAACCTCTATTTGTAAGGTGAAGATAAATTGTTGATTTATTTATTTTTGTGGAGATTGTTTGAGTTTAGTTTTGGAGCTTATTGCCTGGTTGGCTTTGACTAAGGCATTTATTTAAATTTAAAGTGTAATTTTATTTATTTTTATTTTTATTGCTCCATAGAGTATATGTATGGCTCTGACGAATGACAGGAAAAGTTGTTAAAATGTGTATTATTTATCTTTTATTCACGTGCTCGGGTTATGAAATTCGGGGCGTGACATTTTAAAAAATAGACCTTTGCATAAAGATCCTTTGAGGTATTGAAGGATTCTATAAATTGCTTCTAGGTGAGTTTCCATTAGTGAATGTATGTGTTGGCTTACTACACTTACCTCAATGGGTGTATCATTAGGCTTACAGCCAAGCATATCTGTTTTAGTTAGGAGATCCAGAGTATATTTCCTCTAGGAGACGCTGATCCCCTTCTTTGATCTAGTTACTTTTATTTCTAAAAAATACTGCATTTGCCCCAAATCGTTTACTTCAAATTTAGTAGCTAGGACCTTTTTCAATCTTCCCATCTCTTTTATATCATCTCCAGTTAGAATAACGTCATCAACATACACAATCGGGTTTGTCTTCTTCCCATTTTCCTACTTGACGAATATAATATGATCTAATTGTCCTTATTGATATCTTTCCCATTTTATTACCTTTGCAAATCTATCAAACCATGCCCCAAAAGATTGCTTGAGTCCATGTAGAGACTTCTTCAGTTTACATACTCTGTTTTCTTCTCCCCCTTTACAAAATTCCAAAGGTAGTGTCTTGAACACCTCTTCTTCTAGTTTTTCATTCAGAAACGCATTCTTGATGTCAAATGGCTGAAATGGCCAATCCAAGTTAACTGCCAAGGATAAGAGTACCTGGATGGTATTTAGTTTTGCCATAGGTGCACATGTCTCTGTGTAGTCAATAGCATATGTTTAAGTAAACCCTTTTGCAACAAGATGGGTCTTGTGTCTTTCCATTTTCTCTTGGTAAGTTCATTACCTCTCAAGTTTCATTTTTCTCTAATGCTCTCATCTCCTCCATTATTGTTTCTTTCTATTCAGAAATATTAAATGCTTCCTAAATATTCTTTGAAATTTCTATCTTGTTAAGGTTAGAAGTAAAAGCACGATACTCGATGCATAAAGTATCATAGGACACAAATTTTAAAATAAGATAGAGAGTGCATGAGTAAGGTTGTTTTCTGAGAACAATAGGTAAATCAACATCATTGAGTTTAGAACTATCAGAGGGAAGTTGTATGACCTAATTTAGCTGGGAATGAGACTCATAGTTGCTCGGAGCTATCATTAGTTCAGACTCTTTTAGTGCCTTAGGTATAAGGTTATCGTCAGGTTTTGATTTTGGCTTTCTTGAATACAGAAGAATCTCTTTGTCTTTTTGTTTTTCTACAGCTCCCCTTGAGTATAAGTTTCTATCCTCAAAGGATGATGGATTGATATAGTCGGTGTTTGGGAGATAAAAGAATTGTGAGTCATTAGTTGAATTTCTCGTGGTCTAGCTTCACTCAAATTGTCCCCTTGAAGTGAGGACTTGTGGTAGAAAGGGATTATTTCAAAGAAAGTGGCATCTAGGCTGACAAAGATTCGGTGAGAAACTGGATTATAACATTTGTAACCATTCTAAGTGGAAGAATAGCCAATAAATACACATTTTAAGGCCCTAGGCTCCAATTTAGTATGCTAGTGTGCAGAAACATGTACAAAGGCTGTGCAACCAAAAATTTTGAGAAGAAGATTGGAGCTAAGGTGAGAGTTAAGGAAGACAAACTGAAGTTTTTAGAGAGATGTAGCAAAGGCTAGGACATGATTCGGCATCTACTTGATGAGATAGGTAGCAGTTAAGATGGCATCCCCTTAAAACAATTTGGGCATATTGGTAGTGAACATCAAGGCACGGATTACTTCAAGTATGTGTTTATTTTTTTATTCGGTAACCCTATGAACTTTGATGAACAAAATGGGGTGTCAACACATTTCATGAAGATAGGAGTGTCAACACATGAACTTTGATGAATGATGCCATGTTCATGAAGATAGCGATCCAAACAATTATTAAATTATTTACTACCATTATCAATATGCAAGATTTGGATTTTTGTGTGAAATGTGTTTGAACCATAACATGAAAATTGATAAACACATAACAGACTTCAATTTTATCTTTCAACAGATAAACCCAACATAGGCGAGTATAACCATCGATGAAAGTAAAACCATGTTGTACGGATTCAATTAGTTGTACGAGAAGGACCCCACAAATTATTGTGAATTAAAATAAAAGGTTTAGATGGTTTGTATTGAGACTTTTGGGAATAAAGTACATTTGTGTTTTACAAGTTCACACGCTTCATACTGAATATCAAAAGGTATTTTATTTGAACGAAGAGAAGGAAATAAATGTCGCAAATATTGAAAATTGGGATGACCCATCCTAAAATGCCATAATAAGAGTTCACTATTCTTAGAAATGAAATTACAGAAAAGAGTTTAACACTTGCTACTCATTTTAGCCCATCAAAGTAGTAGAGTCTCTCATATTCCTTAACACTAACAATCGTCTTCTCCGATGATAAATCCTGAAAAATACAGTGAGAAGAAAGAGATTTAGTAAAGCAATTGGATTGTTTAGTTAACTGGCTAATAGATAATAGATTGCATGACAATTTTAGGATATGAAGAACAGATTCTAGAATAATTGAATCTGAGATACGAATACTCCATTTGCTTGTAACAAGGGAGTATGATCCATCAACAATTTTCAAATTCAGATTTTCTAGCACATGGTAAGTATGATGGTATAAATCGATCAAGTGGTCAGATGCTCTAGAATCGATAATTCATGAAGTATGAGTAGAGGAGGTTGTTAAAGCTTTCAAAAAATTACCTTTATAAGCTAAGGAACCAGAAAGAATATTTGTGAAGGACTAACCTAGGGTTTGAAGCACATAAATTATTTCCATGATTTGAATGGAAGAACCATCGAGTCCTATCGCACAATGGTGGAATTGGCTTTGGTTCTACTCGTGTAGGTTTCCGAAGTCGTCGACTATTTGTTGTTGATGGTGTTATTTTCCATTATTAGCTCAATTTAGGAAGAAAAACTAGCTTTCGAAGGAGATTGATAATGATGTAGGCTGAGTTGTTGTGTTTGTCGATCTACCAATTAATGATAGAATGTTTTGGCGATTGATGATGATCACTGAAGATCAACGACGAATGATGAAATAATGTCGATCGGCAATGAAAGAGGAAGAACCAACAATGATCTGATTGATTCTGAAGGAGTGAACTGCTCTGGATTTGAACAACGATCGACAAACGAATGAACATTTGGCTTTGGATCGGCTCTGGACGAAAGAATGAACGATCGACTCAGGACAAATGAACGATCGGCTCTAGATTGAACAACGACGATTGGCTCTAAATTGAACAGAGAACATCGCTAATCAATCGAGAAAGAACATTGTCAATTGACGATGAGCAATTAATTCAATGGGTTGGTAATTGATTGACGAGCGACCCCCGATAATAATGATCAATCACGGAGTGATTAACAATGACGATGATCGATTATTGATTGACGATTGGCGATCAATGCCTGATGATGATGATCAATCGCAAAACAATTAACAATGATGATAATCAATTACTGATTGATGATTGACGATTGAAGAGGGGTTAGCAATCGATTGAGAAGATTAACACTCGATGATGATAATAGACACGATCAATGATTCCAGTGATTATAATAATTAATAATGATACAAGTGATTATAACAATCGATGATGACTATAGCACTCGGTGGAAATCAACTAGAGACCAATCTACTAATGGCGCGTTTGACTTAGTGAGTCATTTGTGATAAGGTTGACTCAGTGAGTCACTAGCTCTGATACCAGGTGAACTTTTTTATTCAAAGTTACATAAAAAAGTACAAAATATCTTCCTATTTATAATACAATGGACGACTAAAATAAGGAAATAAAATTCCTAAATTAAAGCCTAATTAGTACCTATCCTTAGTTTCCTATTTACCATAATTGCAGGGATTTCTACATTATTTACACCATAATTGCAAGGATTTCTACACATACATTTAGCCAACAAATTCTTCATATAAAGTATTCATTAATCTTCAAGGAATTGAAGACTGTTCTTTCGCTAGGAAGATTCATCGAGGGGATAAAGTAAGTTTTCTACATAAAAGATCATAGATTCGATTGGGTAACTTTGTGTTCTTGAAACTTGTAATCCATTATAGTGAAGTAATTTTCAACTAGTAACTTCATATAGGGCTCGTGATTTTTCTCCCTTGGTTAATAAGGATTTCTATGTTAAAATTCTTAACCTTGTTTATTTTTTTACACTTACTTGACTAGTTAATTGTTTGATATTAGTGTTTAGCAATTTTCAAAGGATAATGAATTGGAAAAAAATTTCCTTTGCATCTTTTTCACGCATTCGTTACATATATTGTTACTCTTATATTGTTTATTAAAAAATTAATTTAAAGTAATAACATTTGAATTAATGTTTGGTTGTGTCTTGATAAAATTAAAGTTAGTTTTGAGTTTCTTATACTTATAAATTAAATATGCAGAGTTTAGTTTGTTGTTTTTACTAAGCGAAAATTGAACCGATATTTTATTGACTTTTTAATTGATGTTGTTAATGGAATATTGACTTATATTTATTAGCAAACTTGTGTTGATAAGAATGTGGTAGAATCAATGAAGGATGCAACTCAAAATCTTATGAAATAACGAAACTTAATTTCAAAGATATGGAAAGACTTTAAAAAAATTAAAGAACCTAATGGATCGCCTTGCTAGATGCGATGATTACAGGAAATATTTTGTTGTGGATAACATTAAAGGACAAGTCATTTGTTAAAACATTTGTTTTGTATGTGCTTAAGGTTATTTGATGCAAATACCTTTAGAATTGCCTTTAAGAGTGCATTTGCTTAACTCCTATAGTATCAACTTTTAAGTTTGACCAAGAAATGAATTGTTTAGATTTTACTAGAATGATAATCAAGCATAACTATCCATTTAATATGGTGGAGCATAAATTGTTTCTAAATTTTTTTTTTTTTTTTTTTTGTAACAATCTACAACTATTGTTTGAACTCATCTTTCGAAACATGATTAGGGCAGATGAGATGAGTGTATATTAAATGGAAAGGGAAAAATTATATCAATTCTTGGATGATATTTCTTCTAAGATTACTCTCACCATTGATGTTTGGGCATCAGATTATCAAAATTTTGCGTATGGATGGTTGACTACAAACCATGTGATTAATGAATGGGTGTTAAAAAATAATATAATTTCTTATATGTACATTGAATATTCTTGTGATGGAGAAACCTTATTTAGGTTTATCAAATATTTAATTTATAATGAAACATAGATAAAAAAAATATTTTTCATGGTAATGGACAATGCTACAAGTAATGACATAATGGTAAGACACTTAAAGAATTGGCTTTATGACAAATCATTTCTATCTTTGGATAAAATTCCGTTTCATGTGCGATGCAGTGCACATGCTGTCAATTTAGTTGTCCAACATAGGTTGAAAGTAATAAGAGGCCTTATTATTAAAATTATTTGAGTGTAAAATATTTGAGCAAGTTCTCTTGTCTAAAGCAAAAGTTTGATATTACTATGAATCAAATCAAGCTGTAGGGTAGGAAGAAAGTTCTTATCGATGTACCTATAAGATAGAATTCAACGTATTTAATGCTTAAAACTGCACTAAGTTTGAAAGAGGCATTTTATCGTTGAATTAAATTGATGCACACTAAAAGCATAATCTTTTCAGAAGAGGATTGGGAAGTGATGAAGGTAATCAGTAGGTGCTTGAATTTTTTTTTTAGGATGCTACTTATCATTTTAGTGGTACTACTTTTTTCCACTTCAAATGTTTTCTTTCTAAACACATGTTTAATTAGTAAGAATAGTGGTCATGAATATCTTAGGATGATGGCTAATCCAATTAGTAAGAAATTTGAGAAATATTGGGAGGATTATGAAAAGTTTTGAAACACCTTCAAACAAACAATCAATCAAAAATAACGAAAGATTGATAACTGGGAGACCCTTGCCATTTAGTAAGGAAAAACTTCGAATTTGATTTCGGAGACTACCAAAGCATTTTCTACTATAAAATTAAATTACAAGATTTGACTAAACTTTTTGTGGCTTCTCACACGAATTTGCTTCAACTCTTACTCGACTTCTTGATGCACCTAGATCAAGAACAAGGATTTTCCAACTTCTCAAAAAGTTCATCTTGGAATTCTCCAAAACTTACAAAACTCAAAGAAAAGTAAAATAAGGAGAAAGACTTCAAGCTCTCTAGAAAAATAGCTTTTTTTTTTTTTCTAAAATCTATAATATGCTTTCTCAATTAGTGTATTTTTATATTAAGTACAAACGTATATATATAGACTCTGCAAATCTAGGCAAAATAGAAGGTTAGGTCTTTCATGTGCATGTAGACTTCTTCATCAACTTTCCTTCTTCTTCAAATTTCTTTTTTCTCAAGTTTCCTTCTTGATTAATTAGGCAATTCAGCAATTTTGGAAACTCTGCAGACTTTTTCATTAAGTTTGGAATTCTATTCCTTATTGAATTAGGAAACAAATTTCAATGCAAATTTAATTCTAATTTTGTTTGAATTTGCCACTTTTGGATGTTACATATTACTGTTTGTTATTAGAAATTGTTATCGTTCTTGACTCAAGATGTAAATTAACTTTGGTAGAAGATGATTATGATAAGGTTTATGGGAATGATACTGGAAATAATGTTCAAAGGGTCCGTAATGCCTTCATTGATCTCTCTTATGTGTATATGGACAATTCATCTGATTTAATAGTCTTGTTTTAAGTGTTGGTAACTCAAATGGTGGTCTAGTTTCTTCTAATTAATCAAATGAAAATAATTTGGTTTGTTTTTATACGTGCATTATATATGTAAGATTGTGTTTCTAGTGTTCATGCATATCAAAAATCAGCGTTAGAGCACTACCTGGATGGACTAGTGATTCTGAATAATAAGAATTTTAATATTTTTCATTAGTGAAAGGTTAATGGTGTCAAGTTTCCTACTTAACCAGGATGATTCGTGATATATTAGCTGTTTTAGCAACTACAGTTGCATCAGACACTGTATTTAGTATTAGGGGTAGGGTGATTGACGAGACACATGCATCTTTACTTTCTAATATAGTGGAAGCATTAGTGACTTTGGATGATTAGATTGAGTCATACAAAATGAAGTAAATTAAATTAATTTACATTCAATAATTTATTATTTATACATAAAATACATTGTTATTGATATATTTTTTAATATTTTCATATGTTGAAAAATGCTCGTTAAGAGATTAATTATATTTACACTACATTAACTTTAGTTAAATACTGAAATATCAAATAGGACTATAGTTTTTTGAATGAATATGATGAAAAAAGTGAGCTTATTTAAGCACAAGCATTCTAAGATTTTCTATTGGCAATTAAAAAATCTTTTTATTTGTTACATGTTTCTGATCTGTTTATGTTTTTTTTTTTTACATTTTTATTTTTATTTTCTCTTTGTTTTTATTCTCCCGAATTGTATCTTTTTTAGTTGTGTGTAAGTTAGGTGCAGGCTTGTTTTTATAGTTCAATGAGTCTATGTGTTATTGTGCTTTTGCGTCAATTTAACATAAATTTCTTCTTTATAGTTTCATTCTGTATAAAGATTTCTGTTTGAAATTTCTGGATTTTCTTTATTTAGTTTTATAGTGTTTTTTTATTATTTCTTCCGTACTCTTTTTTTTAATAATTTGTAGCCTTGTAAAGGAATTTATTTTGACATGTATTGAACTTTTCTCTTGTGGTTTACTTAACAAATAAATACTTTATTTTATACGTACATTACTTTAGAATATGAGGCAGAATAAGATAAATGTACTTTGATTTGATCTACCATTTGATTTGTTTGTTTTACATAAATATTGAGAATGTGGTTTGATTAAATTAAATTAAGTTTTGAGTTGTTACTGTTGCTGTTGCAGCTTCTTTATTGTTATGTGAAATCTCCTTTGTTAGTGTTGCTATGTAAGTAATAACTGTTTCATATTATTTTTTTAGGTGAAGAATAAGCAATAGATGATTCTCTTTTTTGTGTTCTATGATATAATTATAGGGTTGTAGGTGTTGAATTGGAAGGTTATTTCAAATATTGTGGGACCTAATACAAATAGATTATGTTGATTCAATTAGATGAATTCCTTTTGTCCAAAATGTATTAAGATCTCATATTTTTCGATAATGTAATTATATTCTAAAATATTATTAGATTCATCAGAAGAACATTGCTTTTTTCATTGAGATTTCAAGTTTTTAGTGAAAATTACTTAGTAAAAAAAATGAAAAATTGTATCCAAGTCATACTTGGTAATCTTTTAAAGTTATTAGTCACACTCAAAAAAAAGTATTGCTTTTAAGTCACATGAATGTGAAAAGTTTTGTATTTAAGTCATACTTTTGAGTGGGTCCCAGGAGTTTGTTTTAAATATAATTTATAATATGACTTAAATGCCATTTTTCTATAATTAACTGAGATGAAGTTGCCGAAAATTATGGAACCGAGAATCACGTTTTCCGTTTTTGTTTCATTCCTTATCAATCGCATGAAGATATAGTGAGATAAAAATCTCTTAAAGGATTATATACGAAGGAATACACACGGATTACGCGAGTTTGTGCTGTGAGATTAACGTCGATCGAATGAATATATACATATCTGGATTACGTATTTAAACACATGACTGCGGTACTGTTTTTTTTAGGATGCATGCTCGTTCAAAAACAGTACCGCGTTCAAAAACAGTACCGTATGACTCTATCATACAAACATCACATGTAAACACAAAAAATAGTTCACATATCAAACGAATAACCGACAGTACCGCATGTGTGACAGTACCACATGTCTGCGGTACTGTTTTTTTTAGGATGCATGCTCGTTCAAAAACAGTACCGTATGACTCTATCATGCAAACATCACATGTAAACACAAAAATAGTTCACATATCAAACGAATGACCGACAGTACCGTATGTGTGACAGTACCACATGTCTGCGGTACTGTTTTTTTTAGGATGCATGGTACTGTTTTTTTTAGGATGCATGCTCGTTCAAAAACAGTACCGCATGACTATATCATGCAAACATCACATGTAAACACAAAAATAGTTCATATATCAAACGAATGACCGACAGTACCGCATGTGTGACAGTACTACATGTCTGCGGTACTGTTTTTTTTAGGATGCATGCTCGTTCAAAAACAGTACCGCATGACTCTATCATGCAAACATCACATGTAAACACAAAAATAGTTCACATATTAAACGAATAACCGATAGTACCGCATGTGTGACAGTACCACATGTCTGCGGTACTGTTTTTTTTAGGATGCATGCTCATTCAAAAACAGTACCGCATGACTCTGTCATGCAAACATCACTTGTAAACACAAAAAATAGTTCACATATCAAACGAATGACCGACAGTACCGCATGTGTGACAGTACCACATGTCTGCGGTACTGTTATTTTTAGGATGCATGCTCGTTCAAAAACAGTACCGCATGACTCTATCATGCAAACATCACATGTAAACACAAAAATAGTTCACATATCAAACGAATGACCGACAGTACCGCATGTGTGACAGTACCACATGTCTGCGGTACTGTTTTTTTTAGGATGCATGCTCGTTCAAAAACAGTACCGTATGACTCTATCATACAAACATCACATGTAAACACAAAAATAGTTCACATATCAAACGAATGACCGACAGTACCACATGTCTGCGGTACTGTTTTTTTTTAGGATGCATGCTCGTTCAAAAACAGTACCGCATGACTACATCATGCAAAGAATGGTGCTGTTTTAATGAGGTACTGTTTTATTATGCGGTACTTTTTTTATGCGGTACTGTTTTATTATGTGTTGCTGTTTTATTATGTGGTACTGTTTTTTATGCGGTACTGTTTTTATGCGATAATGTTTTATTATGTGGTACTATTTTTTATGCGGTATTGTTTTATTATATGGTACTGTTTTCCTAAATAGTTTTGATTTTGTTTCCAAAAATCAGTTTTGCTTGTTTTGTAAAGAAGATGGAAAGTCGCGGAATTAGGTTTTTCTCAAACAGTTTTGATTTTGTTTCCAAAAATCAGTTTTACTTGCTTTATAAAGAAGAAGGAAAGTCACGGAAGTTATGAGTAAAGTGTGCACTATTTTCGGATAAAACTGGCAGTTTTGAAATGTAGTGAAAAACGCGTGATATCCTTTTTGGTCTTTTTGTTGCAAGTGTGACTTATTCACAAATAAGATTTTTGGGTATGACTTAAATCTTTATAAGTCCATAAATAGTGACCGGCCTCCAAAAATCCCTAAAAAAAATTATTCAAATCAAGTACCTATTTAACAACAAATTGGGTTTGGACCTAACGAATTGGGTATAAGATTACTGGGTTTGGATCAGATCTAGATCTATTACTTATCAGATCGAGTTTAGATTAGTCAGATCTGATCTAAACCCAAACTATTGATAGCTTTAATTACAATCAAATAACATATACAATACCTAGATTGAAACAAATTAAAATAATTCAAAAAAAAATTGAAGAATTGCTTTGTGAGTCAAGTCTATATGCATCGAAATCTTCATCTTTTTAAAGAATTGCTTCCCTTTCATTTTTACAAGTAGCTAAGCAAGCCTTTTGACGAAAAACAAATTATAAGAATCACAAAACTTATACTTGTTGTTGAGTATCTGAGCTGGTTGTTGATGATGAAGTAGAACTTGGAAAGGGTATGGAAGGGGGATTCTATGGGCTTTTGTCCACCCTTTTTATGGGATTTCCTCGAGAGTTATGACTTGGTAGATGAAATCATCCTCGTATAAGGTGCTAAAAATGCAAAGATATTGAAATGTATAAAATCTAAAGTAATATATAGTTATTTATTTTTCCATTTTGTAACTATAAATTTGTAATTACTAATTTTCATTTGACAATTTAATTAAAAAAAAATTATAATTGTTTATTTATTAATAAAATTTATTCATGTATTCTTATTTTTAAAATCTATGTTCTTCTATTTATAAATTTTATTTCAAAACTTTTGTAGATTGAAATTATTAAATTCAATATAATTTATCTTTATTAATAATTTTTATTCATCAATAATCTATTATTTAATTTTTATTTTTTAAGAACAAATAAACTGCCGTGTTCTAATTTGAACTGAACTCAGGTTGAATTATAAAATTAAGTACTTGGATATTTAAACGAATCTCTAAAAATTCTAAGTCCAATGCAAAGTCAATGACAAAAATCAACTACAGCATGCAAAATTATAAATTTTTTAAACTAGCATACAAATAATAATTAAAAATATAATATTTGGTTACAAAGCTTATTCTAGTGTCCCAACGACATAAATAATTATATAAACCAAATAAAGTACTTTAGTTGCAATTTCAATATTACATTCATCTGACAATTTTTACAAGTTAAAGTACTAAACAGAATTTCCACAAGCTGGAAAAATAAAAATAGGACATCAATTATGTGGTCAATATTTCAAGAGAAATTAACTCTCTTTCTATTATTTCAGTTCCTTATTCTCATTGCTTTGAAAAATGTTCTCATAGAAGGGTGAGCTATTAAAATCCAAGTAGTCAAAATCTCTTAGGTACGTATATGCAATGGTTATGATACTTACACTATATTGGGTAGACTAATATAATGACCATGATTAGGTGCCCAGCCACGTAAATAATTATATAAACTAAATAAAGTACTCTAGTCTTAATTTAAATATTACATTCATCTACAATTATTAAAAACTAAAGTATTAAGCAGAATTTCCACAAGATAGGTAAAATTAAAAGAAAAAAAATCAATCTTGCTCTCAGAATTTCAAGAGAAATTAACTCTCTCTGCATTCTTTCATTTCCTTGTTCTCATTGTCTTGAACATTTTTCCCACGAAAGGGTGAACTACTAAAACTCAATAGTCAAAACGTTTTATACACCTCTATATAGTGATCATGATACTTCACTCTATTAAATAGTCCAATATTTAGGTGGCATATCATTCAGACAACAATTAAATTATAATTAAAAATGTGATAGAATAACAGTAAGTGAAATTATACTTATAGTACTTGGAGTGATTTGTCATTATATTTGTCATTGTACTTATAAATTAAATATTAGTATTTATAATTTTGTGTCACATTAAAATCAATGTTGTAGTGGTAGGGATCTCATATTTAGATCTTTAAGGTCTTAGGATCAACTCCATAGTAGTACCGATTTCATGTAATTTTTTATATTTTAATATTTTATAGACATTGTTGAAATTAATAAATTTAGTTATAAATAAATTTCATATATCTATTCTCGTCTACCCTAACCTTAGAAAAAGTGACTTTACGACCTCTACTTCTAAAGTGTAGTGACAAATACCACCAACTATAAATTTAGTTGCTGTAATCAATTACCTGACTGGCTAAGTTATAAGAGGGATCCACCCCCATTAAACAAGAATAAGTATTTCTTTCTACCTAAAAGCCATTTCTACCCGCCCCCATCCTTATTGCAAATAATATCCTTTGCACATCGTGCTTTGGATTAATTTTTATTATTAAATATTTCTATAGCATCTTCTATCAAATCAAAAATTTGCATTCAAATTTGGGTAATGGTTTGATGTGATAATTTTATTCACGGAATTATTTAGTCACACGCTCACAAAATTCTAAATTATTTTTTGTAATGACCAAAATTTTTGTTATTTAAATCTTTAAATAAATTAAGGCTATGCACAGTCATAAATATTTAATTTATCTTCGAATTAATTTATGGTACATGGGTAGGGTGTCAATTTTGATAAATTAATTAGGATTAATGGATTGGATTAACTTAATCTTTTGACTAAAGTTCAAGACTTGTTCAAATAGTATAAAACATTTATTATACAATCCATAACTAAGCTAAGATCTGTAACTTGGCGAGCAAGCGACTAAATAAATGATTGAGAGGTTGAATCGCATCAACTTCAATTTTGATTTTACCATTTTTCCTTATTATTTTTATCAAAATATAAAAGTTTGAATATTTGTTAAATTATTAAAACTTCAATTGATTGTAGAAAATTTTCTAAGATCTACTCTGACTCAATGTTGATAGTAAAATATACAGAGATTAAGATTTTTGGGAAATTATAAACTGTATGTTTCTATTTTGATAATTTTCTTTCAAACATTTTATGTTTATCGATTATCAAAGTCTCTAAATATACATGCTATCATATATTCCAATTCTAAGTGTTGTTTTAGGTGAGGTTATATTAAGTGTTTAATTAGATATGTCAAATTCACCACAATACAAACAAATATCGATTATGAAAGAAATTTTGGACAGCTAACTAGTAATATACTTTCATAAATTCAAAATAATTTTATAATTTATGAAATCAAATTTGGTAGCTCATATATGTATGTAGTTTCATAGGTAAAATTTTTTCAAAAATTAATAAGTTTCCAATATAGGTCAAACTAATAAAACAAAATAACGTCATATACCAATTTGTGAGAAACTGGTGGATGATGTTGTACACAGGAGCATTAAGTTTGGCGTGCGCACAAGAAGGAGGTTGGTATGCATATGATAAGGGAAAATCCTGTTTTTGGTTTTTTTTGTTGTTTTTGATTGTTGTTTTATATTTTTTGGTTCATATACAACCCCTCTAATACTCGCAAACATTTAATTAATAAAAAATACATATATCAAAACATGGATCACACTTCAAATCTTTTAATTATGAAGAGAATTAACCATAATTTCTAGTATCATTTAGTTTTAACATTTCAAAATGTACTAATGCAATATTCAAATTAATTCATTATGCTAACATATAGATACAAATTAAAAGCATGGAACACATTCTATGAGGTTTATTATTATATCTCAACGAAAATTTCAGTGACATGGTCCAAGAAGAAGAAGAAATTTTACTAAAAGAATTACCGAAACCAGAATTTGTAAACTTTGTTTCTCCTTTCTTCTTCTCAAATTCACTACTAGACTCAAGTTAAATTCTTTCAAATTTTTAGGACACTCCCTTCCTCACCACACTCTGGATTGTTCTTATTTTTCATTATTTTTTTTTGAAGCCAATTCTTATGTTTCATTAATCGAGTAAACTATTTACAGATGATTTAAGGATGCGTTATCAATCAAAGGCAAACTTTTGGTGGAAAGATAGTATAGCCACACTTTGAATGGATTATAGTCAATTCATATTGATTGATGTTGGCAGCATGGGAATTAAGATCTGAATTTTACTCGATTTACTATTTTTGATAGGAATTCAGTTAATAATTCAGTTGATTGTAGAGGAAAGATTGTAGACAGATAATTAGTTTTAATGTTTAAATTGACTTGATGAGTTGTTGAGGTAAGTTAGGATGGGCTAAAAGTAGGTTGGAAAGATCGTTTAATTTACGTGTTTGTTGGGTTTGGGTTGAATAAATGGGTATATAAACGCCCCGTTTGGTAACGTTTCCGTTTTCTGTTTAAGTTTTCAAAATTTTGTAAACTCGCAACAGAAACATGTTTGATAAACTTGTTTACATTTTTTTGTTTCCAAAAAAAATGAAAACATAAACAGAAAAACGTAAACAGAAAAAATGTGTTTTCACTCTGGTTTTCTTTTCTGTTGCCAATATTTTATCAATTTTAAAATTTTATTTATTTTTTTTACATTACATAAAAATAAATTATTTTATTCAAATATTTTATTAAAATAATTTATTTTAATAAATAATATAATTAAATTCAATAAATTAAATTAATTATATAAATTAATATAAATTATTTTTAATAAATAATAAAACTAAATTAAATTAAATTAATTTAATAATTAATTATTCCTAAATTATCTGAAATAAATATCATAATTAATTTATTTAATTTAATAATTAATAATTTATATAAAATAATTAATAATAAATAATTAATTTACATTAAAATTTAATTTAATTTAATAGTTATTATTAAATTATTTTAAATAGATATCATAATTAAATTAAATTATTTATGATTTAATTAATTTAATTTATATAAAATATATTCTATTAAATAATTTTAATAAATAATTTAATGAATTTAATTAATTTAAAAATAAATAATTTAATTTAATAATTAATCTAGTTTAATTATTTATTTAATATAAAATATATTTTATTAAATTATTTTTAATAAATAATATAATTTAATATATTTTATATTTATTAAATTAAATGATTTTAATAAATAATTGACTGTATTAATTTAATTAATTATATTAATGAAATGAAATTAATATAAAATATATTTTATTAAGTTCTATTAATTTTTTTAAAACTAATAAAATTAAATATTTTCTAAAATAAAAAATTAATAATTATAAATAAACTTGCATTTTCAAACGCAGTTTCAGTTTTCATTTCAGAAAAAATAAACGGCAACAGAAGACAAAAAACAGAAAACGGTAACAGAAAAAAAAAAAAACAAAAAAAACGACAGCGTTGTCAAATGGGCCCAAATTAAGTAGTGTTTGGTTGAAAGAATAACTAATTCTCGCTAAATTCACATATTAATTGACTTATGAGGTGTTTGGATAGCCAACTTTTGCAAAAAAAAAAAAAAAAAAAATTATGTAAAGTGACACGTGTCCAAATTTTATTAGAAGAAGTTAAAAAAATTGATAAAAGTTATAACTTTTTTGATATTTTTTGGTTTGCCAAAATCTTCCTTAAATTTTAGAAATGTATTTACGAATTTTATTATCCACAAAATTTTCAAATCTTCAAATTTTTGATTTTTTTCAACAATAATATTATAATTTCTAGTCATTACCATGACTATTATCTTATTTAAGTTATATTTATTATTTATTTATAAAAAAATAAAAAATATTTAAAAATACATAAAGTTAATGAGTCAAGGATATTCCTTCACCTTACTCGACCCAGAAGCTTGAAGGACGAAATAGGGACGAGTTAATCCAATTTCTATCAATTTCCCCCAACTCCTCTAGGACATGTTTGGTAAGTCTAACAAGTTGGTCCGGCTCAAACAAATACAGGAATTCGAGGGAAAGAGGAAATGCGATTCTCTGGAAATCTGCTCGCTCAGTTACCAAACAGAGCAAAAGTGGTCTCTGTTTATTTTCCCTCCATTGTGCCCTCTTCTTTCAGAGTCTCTCTGCAGCCGACGTTATTCCATGGCCATGGCCGCCTTGCTCCATCATATTTCCAAGTCCCAGAACTTTACGTCCCTCTGCAAAATCCCCAGAAATCTCGGCTATTTCTCAACACCAATCAACAAAAGACCATTCAACCATCGATTTCAAGGTAGACTCGTTCATTTGCTTACATATATCCATAATATATCTGTATCTGTTTGTTGCATGTATCTTATGCTTGAGAGTACATTATGAATCTTTATCTCATTTTTGTTTACTGGGTTGTAAAATATGTACGTTTATGTTCATGTGTATGTGCTTTGTTTGTTGAACACTGGGACCATGGTGACTTGAAATTGGTAGACCAGGTATTCTGAGTTTTGTCTAAGTGGGAGAGTTCCATGCTTAGCTGTTTCCAATAAGCCTTTGCTATTTTTTTGTGGTTTCGGTAATGATTGCCGTCTAATAGGCTAGGGTCAAAATAAATTTTTTGGTGATTAACATTGTCAACAAATAGAGAGAAACCAAAGATTGCAATGAAAATATAAAAGAGTGGAGGCAAACCACTGTAGTATAAGAAATTTGAATGATGTGTATGTATGTGCATACATACATACATATATATATATAACCATTTTTGTTGGTTTTTCATCCCTCTTTTCTAATAATAGAACAATTGCTACAGATAGTATAAATAAGTGCCGAAGGATTGATTGGATGACCATAACAAATTGGATAAGAAGCATTGAACAACTCATTGAACTGGTCCTATAGAACTGTACTTCCTACTGTATACGTATCATCAGGAGAAGGAAGCCAAGAAAAAAGAAAAGTTCAAGTTTTATTATCCACAGAAGGAAGTAGAATGGTAATTTCTTTAATATTTATCATATTTATTTGAGTTGGTAGGAGGACACGACCAGCTAATATGTACAAGAATATCACTTACTTGGGTGCCAAAATTATATATGATGCTATCTCGAAATTTGAAATTGCCATGGGATGCCAATTGTTGAACCTGATGTGCTGACATCTTCCATTGCTAGTTTAAAGGTCAACTAGAAGGCCAGCTTTTGCGTGACTTGAAAATTATTTGGCCTGGTCATGGATTATCAAGATGGAAATAGCACAGTTACATAGTACTAAATCATTATTTGTTTATTCTACTTAGTACTAAACCATACCTTGTCAAACCATTGCACATGATCTATTATCGACATTTAAGACATGTACCAAAATTTTCCTAGTACATAGAAAAGTACCTTTTAATGATAACTACATGTTTTTCTTTTAGTGAGATCTGTGGCTACTCCTGCTGAAGCTGTTGTGGGGTTTGATGAAATGGTTTCTGGGACTCAAAGAAAGTATTACATGTTGGGTGGGAAGGGAGGTGTTGGGAAAACAAGCTGTGCTGCATCCCTTGCTGTAAAGTTTGCAAATCATGGTCACCCTACCATTGTGGTTTCCACTGACCCTGCTCATTCATTAAGTGATTCTTTTGACCAGGTGCTTAAATGTGCTTCCATGTCTGTTTATGGGCTTGAAAGCAAAAACTACTCTAAACGTTTTCATATGTTTAATAAGTTATTATCTGTTCTTTTAGAAAGAGCATCTGTAACTTAATAATACAATTTGTGCTTTCTGTTAAGGATTTGGCTGGAGGGATGCTTGTTCCAGTTCAAGGATTGGATTCTCCACTCTTTGCTCTTGAGGTATTTGGTCAAAGAATAATGTGCACCATAATGATACTATCTTATAGTAAGTCTGCTATTTCATGTACGAATTCCTTGAGGTGTGTAAATAATTGGTGGACTCGTTAAACCATGGCAGATAAATCCTGACAAAACAAAAGAAGAATTTCATTCTGCAACTCAAAAACATAGTGGCAGTGGGGTCAAAGATATTATGGATGGCATGGGCCTCGGAGTGCTTGCTGAGCAGGTAAGAAAATTTGTTGTTATGTTATTAGTATCGCCTTGTCCGAATAAACTTCTTGTGACTTTGGGCTCCCAATGTTGTAATCTCTTTTAACCTTTTTTTAATCCTCTTAGGCCCCGTTTGGTAACGTTTCCGTTTTTTATTTTTCTGTTTATGTTTTCAAAATTCTGTAAATTCGCAACAGAAATATGTTTGATAAACCTGTTTACGTTTTCTTGTTTCCAAAAAAAATGAAAACATAAACAGAAAAACGTAAACAGAAAAAATGTGTTTTCATTCTGATTTTTTTTTCTATTACCAATATTTTGTCAATTTTAAAATTTTGTTTATTTTCATTACATTACATAAAAATAAATTATTTTATTCAAATATTTCATTAAAATAAGTTGTTTTAATAAATAATATAATTAAATTCAATAAATTAAATAAATTATATAAATTATTTCTAATAAATAATAAAACTAAATAAATTAATTTAATTTAATTTAATAATTAATTATTGCTAAATTATCTGAAATAAATATCATAATTAATTTATTTAATTTAATAATTAAATTAATTTATATAAAATAATTAATAATAAATAATTAAATTGCATTAATTTTTAATTTAATTTAATAATAATTATTAAATTATTTTAAATAAATATCATCATTAAATTATTTATGATTTAATTAATTTAATTTATATAAAATATATTTTATTAAATTATTTTAATAAATAATTAAATGAATTTAATTAATTTAAAAATAAATAATTTAATTTAATAATTAATATAATTTAATTATTTATTTAATATGAAATATATTTTATTAAATTATTTTTAATAAATAATATAATTAATATATTTTATATTTATTGAATTAAATGATTTTAATAAATAATTGACTGTATTAATTTAATTAATTATATTAATTAAATTAAATTAATATAAAATATATTTTATTAAGTTCTATTAATTTTTTAAAACTAATAAAATTAAATATTTTCTAAAATAAAAAATTAATAATTATAAATAAACTTGTATTTCCAAATGCAATTTTATTTTTCATTTCAGAAAAAATAAACGACAACAGAAAACAAAAAACAGAAAACGACAACAGAAAAACAATAACAAAAAACAACAAAAAAATGATAGCGTTATCAAACGGGCCGTGTCTCATTTTTTCAAGGCCTTTTAAGTGCACCGGCTAAATTTTATTAAGTGTGTCATTACCAACCACATCTAGTTACCTTATCAGGCAAGTGACAGGACCTTTTCATTGGATTTGTTCTTTCAGTTTAGCCAGCTTAAGGTACTTCTTGAGCTACAGATATAGAATAGAAATTAAGCTTTGTAAGCATATAACGAATATATGTTTGGTAATGTAGACAATTTTTTAAAATTCAACTTTTTTGGTTTGGTTTTTGACTGACCATAGTTGCAGCATCTTTCATCAGGCGGGATCTTTACATCAACTTCTTTGTTCTTTCAGCTTAGCCAGTTTAACTGAAGAACTAAAGTTTGCCAATAAGTTTTTTTTTTGGTAATTAAGTGAGTTTGCAAATAAGTTGTGCTGCATCCCTTGCAGTAAAGTTTGCAAGAGGTGTTGGAGGTTTTTGAGCAACTGATATAGGATAGAGATGAACAAGTATAATGCTTATTAAAGTTTCATTATTATAATGCAGAAGAGATCCCGAAATTCCTAATGTGATTTGTTTGTTTTTTGACTGAGCTGAGTGAATTTGTATCTAGTTGGGATTTTCATTGCTTCATTCCCTTCCTCTATCTATTTGCAATAATTTGAGGTGGTCTGGTTTTTGTAATGTAATCCATGGTATTAACTCTTTTCCCTGTGTTCCCCTTGTATAACTCTCACAGTTAGGAGAATTGAAATTTGAAGAGTTGTTGGACACTCCTCCACCTGGTCTGGATGAAGCTATTGCAATTTCCAAGGTATGTAGCCAATAATGTGTTCCTATTTGCTTAAAAAAATGGTCATGGGTGATTTTCGCACTAGTCTTAGACTTAACCATGGTGCTGAATGGTTTCATATTTACAGGTAATGCAATTTCTTGAATCACAAGAATATAGTATGTTCACTCGGATAGTTTTGGATACAGCACCAACGGTTAGTAAAGATTTTTATGAATTTAAACTTTTTACTAGCTTGTAGTTATCCAATCATTTATAAATCGTGCTTTTTTTTTTTTTTTAATAGGGTCATACACTTCGGCTTTTGTCCTTGCCAGACTTCATGGATGCATCTGTGGGCAAGATGATGAAGGTATGAATGTGGATGCATCAAGAAAACCACCTTAGCCAGTGGTATATGTCAAGTTATTTTCTCATGAAAAGATATGACTGGGTTGTGAGAGAACTATAACTGCAAAAGAATGTGAAAAAATAAATTTTCATATCTTGAAGGGCTTGTTATGTATGACTCCCAGGCAAATTCTCCAATTTACCTCTTGATCTAAAGTTGCCTGCATATTCTCCCAGGCAAATTTTACTTACCTTCTGTAATTGCCTTTTCCTCATTGCTCAATTCAGCTAAAGCAAAAGATGGCTACAGCAACTTCTGCTATTAAATCTTTTTTCGGGAAGGAGGGATCACAACCAAGACTGGAAGTTGTAAGTAAAAGAAGTTTGTTAGTGAGAGCTCTTTGTCAGGGTTTTAAAAACTAATGAATCTGTGTTTGTTTCTGTAGGGTGACAAACTAGAGCAATTAAAGGAGAGGGTGGGAAAAGTACGAGAGCTTTTTCATGACTCGGAGACCACAGAGTTTATTATAGTGACAATCCCAACTGTAATACCCTTGCTGCAAGCTTCTTGTCATTGCCTTTTAGAAGCAAAACCAAGTAAATGGAACTTGAGTAATAATTTCTCCTTAACTCATTCCATTAATCGTACATCAAGATTCTTCCAATGGTTTTAATGTATTCATTTACAGTGATGTCGGCCGGTCTATTTACTGAACTTGGTTGATAGTTTTGCTCGAATCCTATAGGGCAAGTCCAAGCTGTAATTAAATCCAAAATTGTGCAAAATGTTTAAACATAGGTCTTAATATCAGAATTGAGAATCCAACAGCTGTATCAAAAATTTTCTACATGAACGGCAATGGTCTAATTAAATGTTTTATGTAATTTTTAATATTTTTAATTAAGCACATTGCTGCAGTAATGGCACATTTAGATTAGCAACTCTTCTTTTTTTAACCTGAAATTACCAGACATAAGCACATCTGACTTCATGTAGGTGGTCTCTTCCGTTGGATGCTTCGTATGTCTCTCTCTCTCTCTCTCTCTTTCTCTCTCTTTTTGGGTGATTAAGAATGAATGTATTTTCTCATGTTCATATGGCTCTTGCTACCACCTGTTTGAGAGACTCATATAGCCCTATATTATTCTGGGAAGTGACAAGTTGAAACAGGACTAAGGTGCAACATACATTCCTCCTTTTCACTCGTCTTTTTTGGTTTGATGATATTTACCTCCCTAGAAGATGATATTCTGTTAAATTTACAAAAATCATGATTGCAGTACAGTAATAGTTTAGTAATTTAGTATTAGTGAAAGATAATTGCAATATTCTGTGTCAACTTGAAATTTATGTCTTGAAGCAAGCAAGAGCATTTTTACATTTTGTTTGTCCTCACTAAATCCATAAAAAAATTCGACAAAGTTTTACGCTGGCTGTCGACTTTTGTCCTCACTAAATACATTCTCAAATTTTTTTAGTTGACTTAATACAAATAAAAGACTTCTACCAGATGATATTCATAGTGAGTGTAGGTCTTGAAATGTTAAATTTTTTAATGGACCACTCAGTAAACAATTTCACCATATATATAACGTTTTATTGCCTGAGATGTGATTGCTTTGTTTATATTTCCTCCGTTGACCTTACTTTTTCTATATGATTTTCTATAAAGGTTATGGCAGTTAGAGAGTCTTCACGATTGTGTGCATCCTTGAAGAAGGAAAATGTCCCTGTGCAAAGGCTAATTGTTAACCAAGTCCTACCTCCATCTGCGTCAGACTGCAAGTTTTGTGCAATGAAAAGGAAGGTAGTGCTTGAAATTTTGTACATGGTTCCAAAATATTTTCTTAAACTTCTAGACTTTCATGATTAGAAATTCGTGCAGTATGTTTCATATCCCTCTAGAATGTTTTCTTAAACTTCTGAACTTTCATGATTAGCCATATTTGCAATATGTTTCATATCCCGTCCAGTTTTCTATACATTTTTTACTACTGATCCGAAGAATATATGGTGAAGACAATTGTCTCCTTGAAACAATTCCGGGTAGATAACTGCATTCAAGCATTTTTCAAGGTTGTTCTTGAGATTTTCACACTGTTTTTCTCCATCTTCTTGTATTCATTTTAATATTAGGAAGAACATACAAACATAATTTTTCATGCCTGTACTAACATATATATGCTCAGTATATAAATCCTTTGTTTTTTGGAATTGTATACTGCATTGGTTTTAGCAGCATTACTCTCTCTCTCTCTCTCTCTCTCTCTCTCTCTCTCTCTCGCGCGCGTGTGCTCTCTCTAGGCATTAGTTTCTATTATTTTTCACTCCCAGCATTAAGTATGGTTGAAACTTTTATTTCATTGCGGAGCACCATTTTTTTTTTCTAGGTATGAGCATCATAGTTTTAGCATTCCCACTCTTAGAAGCATGGAGAAACTCACAAAATAGGAACACAACATAGGTATGGATGTGAGATACAATAATTTTGAAAAATAAAGATATGGACATGCTGGGAGCCTAGGAGTACGCCCAAAGAAAAATCTATTTTTTTATACATTTTTATTAGTTATTTATAAGGATAACATCCACAAATAAAACGAAAATATAATAAAATAAAATACTAATCCAACATTAAAATTCATAGATAAAAACATTTCTTGATATATAAAGCTAATGAGATGAGATGATTTTAGTATCAATACAAATCTTATTGCCACAAAAATCCTCACTTAAGTAATTTCACTTTTTACCCTGAAAGTAGTTTTAAAGAATTGCAAAGCAACACCAACCATGTGATATAGTGTGTCCTATGCTTGTCCGGGGAGTACGCGTATATTTGTAATGTGTCAGACACATGCAAAATCTATTTTTAAATGTTCGTATGTAATAGTTCTCACTATTTATGTGTGTGTATATATATATATATATATATATATCCACATGAGTAAGGATGGACAATAAAGTGTGGTCCCCCAATATTAGGTGTGGCGTTGCATGGTGTATGTTGGGTTCCCACGTTAGTTGTGAAAGGGGGCCCAAGACCTAATATGTGAAGGGAGAAATTGTTAGGGTTTCCACATCGATTGTAGAAGGGCTGATGGTTAGTATACAAGTGTGAGGGAAACCCTCACCCTATGAGCGAACTTTTGCGGATGAGAGAGGCTCAAGACCACTCGACAACTAGTATCAGAGTCCACGTCTACCATCAATCTCAGTCCATGGGGAGGAATGGGCTACCCAGGTGTACAATAATCTTAGTCCATCGGGAGGAACGGTTATTGCTTCCTTCGACTCAAGGCCCGATGTGTGAAGGGAGAGATTATTGGGATTCCCACATTGGTTGTGGAAGGGGGCCCAAGGTCCGATGTGTGACGGGGGAGATTGTTAGTGTTTCCATATCGATTGTGGAAAGGCTGGTGGTCAATATATAAGTGTGAGAGAAAAGCTTACCCTACGAGCTAGCTTTTAGGGATGGGAGAGGTCCAAGACCACCCAACAGTGTATAATTTTGATATCACTTGATGAATTATTCCTTATATAGTTAATGATTGAGGTCATGGTTTTATGAGCAACTTCAACTGCTCTATTAAGCTTCAAAAACCACAGTAATGCAGCTGCCTCCATCACTGTTAATTAAAAGGTTCATTCTAAAAGGCTAATCATCTACTTGCTTTAGTTGCAATAAGGATAGGTGTAAGGGAAGCACTGATTGAAGAATATTCCGCATTCTTTTCTAGATATTTAGCATTGTGGATTTAATTTTTGCCTTTGTCTTCATGTTTATTGAGTACCCATCCTCCACCATTTGATAATCATATAAGCAGGCTTAGGATTTCTAATTAGTGGGGCAAAAAATACCTAAGTTGATTGATCGAGAGAAAAATGTGATTTTAATAAAATTAGTTTTTAAGAATAATTTTTGTAATGTAATAAAATTTGTGGGGATAGTTTTGGAAAGATAAAAAATAAAGGACTAATTACCTTTATATCCCCTCTAATAAATGTGAAAATCACTAACACTTCTTGAACTTAAAAATTCTATCTTTTGTATCTGTTATACTTAAAGATTGAAGTGAAGTCGTGAATAGTGTTAAACTTTCAAATGCAAAATAAAAATACTCATTGAAAGTCAAATAGAATTAGGGGGTGTAAGTTTAAAAGAGTTTGGGCCATGATATCAATAAAGCTGCTTGCTCTTGGTACTTTTCCAGGAAGATGCCTTTGTTGGTTCTAAAAATTTTATTGAGAAGAGAAATGAGGAGGATTAACTAATGCGTGAATCATAAAAATTGATTTAAAAAAAAAAAAAAAAAAACAGCCAGTATGACATGCATTTCAAATGGGAGACTCACCTAAGAGGATTAGATCTCTCTCATGGGTTTACCTTGGAACTCAATCAACTAAAGGACCACATAGTTTCTAGGTTTCTTTGCGGCTCTTCAAAATGCATGACAATTCAGCTCTAAGCTTTCCTTCTCCCTACTTTTCTGCATGTTGACTTTAGGTATATGTATCTGGCCTTTCCTTGTGGACTCCATCAAGTATGAAAAATGACTCAATTAGGAACTGCATTTACCACAACTATTCTGGATAGGGACTGCCTGGTCTGTGTTTTATTTTGCTTCTTTAGATACTTTGAAATTAAGTTCTAAAAGGGGGAGACTTGGTTATGCTTTTATTCTTTCAGAGCTTGACAGATCTGAAATTTTGCAGGATCAGATGCGTGCCCTCGATGTGATCTCAAATGATCCCGAGCTCACAAGTTTGGCATTAATTCAGGCACCCCTAGTTGATGTAGAGATAAGGGGTCTTGCTGCTCTTAAATTCATGGGGGATATGGTTTGGAGATGAAGCCTGGTTTCTCAGATACATCAAGGTAGAAAAATTGCTTATTTCGGAACTGCTCCTGTATTGGAGCTCTCAAGTATAGCTTTTACTATTTTCTGCGTTAAGTTAAAACTACTGCAAGATCTCAAAAGAAAGGGAATGAAAAATAAATAAGAGCCATTCTTCACAATTTAAAGGTTTCAGGGGTCAATGTATTTTGTTTATATGGCTTTGCTTGACGTGTAATCATCCATATGGGAAATATAAAAGCTTAGGTCTGTGTTTTCTTAATCTTTGCTTCTCAGGAATACAGAGAGAGTTACATTTTCATAAGAGATGCTGCCAAAACAAATGGAGACCTGAGAATACCTTGAATTGCAGAGGGGGGAGGGGGAGAGAGAGAGAGAGAGAGAGAGAGAGAGAGCAACTGTCTGGGATGGGAAAGAATGGGGATAAACTCAGAAAAACCTGTCATGGTAGTTCCTTGTGCTTATTTCATGGGAGAAGTGGCTGGGATTTGTTACAGTACTGTCTGGTCCAATTTTCTGAATCATTGTTGATTGAACTATGAATAACGCGCAACTTGAAAAAAGAAATGAATTGTTGTATTATTTGGTTTTTGCTCCTAGAGTATGTCTCATTTCCCTAAATGCTTTATTTTTTTTTAAATGAAGTATTTCTTATTTTATTTAATTATTTATTGGTAGTTATGTGTTATATATGTTAGAATGAGACTTGAGACCAATGTTCTTTTTTGTTCCAAGGATAATAAGGAACTTAGTTGTGGAACTACTATTCGTTTCATATTAATTGACATATTATTTATCAGGACAAATCACATTCTCATAATGCAACTTTAAAAGTAAAACTTTCAACAAAATTGCATTATGTGAATGCAACTTTAAAATTTAAATATCTTGCATTCTGAAAATTCGATTTTAGTCAGGATCTTAAAACCCTTAGCAGCTGCTTTACCATTCACTCTGTTAGTTTGAGCAGCGTCTAAAAATTAGACTGAGCAAAGCCCTTGTTGGGTGAGTGAAGAGAATCGATTTGGATTTATAATCAGGTCGGAGGGTCCTACGTTAGAGGGGATATTACACAGGATCCAAGGGGTTAACATTACTGTGATATTAGTCTCATGACATTGGAGCTGTGAGCCATCCGATTGAAATTAGACAGTTCACAATAAAAATAAATTCAAAATTATTTGCTTAAAATTTTTGAATTTATTTTTATTATGAACTACTTGATTAAGATCGGATGACTCTTAATATTGATTTATGATGTTAGCCTCCCCTCTTTCCTTTAGACATTGAGCACCTCACTGCTGTCATTTAAGAGCGAAAGCCTCTGTGTTATAAAAAAGCTTAGTTGTTAGACCCATTAGATCTTTTAGGCTCGGTTGAATGGCATGTATCAACATTATCATTTTTGTGTACATCCATATATCAAGTTTAATTTTTTTTTGGATATATGGTCTTAATGATATTTTTGTTGAATATATCATATATATATATATATATATATATATATATATTCTAGTTAATACTTGTATAAGGTATGGTTATCCATGCATACTCTTCCAACCTTCTCCCCTCAGTTTTTTGCCAGTTTGATTGTATTCTGTCCCTTGTCATGTATACAATTGTCTTGTCAAAAGTTGTGATTTATTATATAGATATATGGTATTGATGATATTTTTGTTGGGTATGGCCGGTGACGGTTTGTTGATTTAATTACAACTTTATTTAATATGTAGACAAAAAGGAATTAATTATTGATAAAATTAGATTACAAGAACATAATTTTTAAAAATGCATTCTTGAACAGCCATTTTAAAAGTTGCATTTTGAGAAGACAATTTTGTCCGGTTTTTTCTTCTTCTAAAGTCGCATTCGTCTGAAGATCGTTAATTTGCTAATTGTTGAAATGGATAACATTTTGGCAAATGTATTACTTAACAGTAGGATTCCCCCCCCCCCCCCCCCAAAAAAGTCTTAAAATGATGATCCTCCTCCCTTTAAAAAAAAAAAAAAGTTGCTGAAATTCTGTTCATAGGTCCAGCTGTCTCTCGGAACATAGATGATAGCTTGAGTATTTCGCACTGCTAAAAAGGTGACCTTTAGTGATTATCATCGGGGTAACAATCGGTTGCCATGTAAATTAGTGACCACATAATGATAAACAAAAAAAAGTACAGTCGCGAAGAAACTTTTAATGACCACTACATATTAGTTGTTAAGTTTCCGTACTCATTTTTTAATGATACTTTTTTAGTTGTGAAAAGAATTCTTTTCCAATGTTATTTGCCTTTAGCAACCAACACTATGGCTTTTAGCGATTGCTTAAAACGATTATTTCACATAAATTGTTATCAAAAAGTTTAATCATCTTCCAAATTAAATTATCAATTAAAAAAAATGTGTGCTCTAAACTCGGTTGGTTGAGATTAGAGATCAACCAAAATCAAACTTGACAAATGAGCTCAAACAAATATTAGTAGCCACAAAATTATCATTAAAAGGAAAAACATATATATATATATATATTTAACTTTTTTTGTAATTCTAAGTTTCAAAGAATTTGGGTTGCATAATTAAAAGAAAAAAAAAGATAAATTACACTTAGACCTCCTGAACATTAGACTAATTACAATGACCAACCTCAACCATTTAAACCTTACACTTACCTCCCCTATTCCCTAATATTCGTAACACTTAAACCCCCTTTGTTAGTTTTTCTCCTAATGCCGTTAGAATGCTACAGTAAAATGATATAAATGCCATTGGTAAGTTTAAACGACAGAGGGAGATCTCTGTAATTAGCTTAATGTTTAGGAGAGATTTCTCTAATTTAGCCTAATTATATTATTTTACCCAAATAATTCACTAAAATATATTTCATATTAATTTAATTATATTTTATATTATAAATAATTTAATAAAATATATTTTATATTAATTTAGTTAATTTATTTTGATTGATTTTATCATTAATTAAGTTAATTAAATTAAAAATTATTAAATAATATATTTTATTAATTATTAATTAAATAAATAAATATCTTCTATTAAATTATGAAAATAATTAAATTAAAAATTATTAAATAATATATTTTATTAATTATTAATTAATTTAATTGATTACAGTTAATTAATTTTATTTAATGGATTATAATTTAGTAAATTAAATTAATTAATCAGTAATTTAGTTATATTATTTATTAAAAATAATTTTATTTTAATAAAATAGTTAAATAAAATAAATTTTAATATGATACAGCAAAATGACAGTTGTGGAGATGAGAATGCTAAAATGGATGTGCGGGATTCCAAGGAGAGATAGGATTAGGAACGAGGAGATTAGGGACAAAGTGGGAATATCACCGACTGAAGATAAAATGAGAAAAAATTGATTAAGATGGTTCGACCATGTTAGAAGGCGTCCAACGGAGGTACCTGTTAGAAGGTGTGAAAGTATGGAGATTGCTAAGAGTAGGAGAGGAAGAGGAACACCTAAGAGAAGTTGGAAAGAAACTATTAAATATGACCTTGCCTATCTGGATCTAACGGAGGACATGGCTTTAAATAAATTTAATTGGCGTTATCAAATCCATATAGCCAACTCCACTTAGTGGAAAAGGCTTGGTTTGGTTTGGTTATGATACAGCAAAAATGGATAAAGTGCTAAAATTAAAAAAATATTTATGACACAAAAAATGATAGTAAAAATATTTTTAATTTTTGTTACTTTTTTGTGCCATATATATGAACAGGCAAACTCCTGAAGATTTTGTTCATCTATACAATCAAAAGGAGACTTACATGACAACTTATAATACAATAATCCATCTGGTGCCTGGGTATTATGACTGGTTACGAACTAGAATAAAGGCTATATTCCCTCATTTTGTGAGAAAACAAGTTGGTAGACCAGGGAAGATGAAAAAAGAGATGCAAATGAGCCAACTAATCCAAACAAGGTTTCAAGAAAAAACAGATACATAGTTTGTAAAAGATGTATGTTAAGGGGTCATAACATAAGATCTTATAAGAACAATATCCATTTGAAGTCAAAACTAATGAAGAAAACAGTATCGACAAGGACTAATCAAGTAATGACCTGTGTTCTACTGTGCTATGAATTACTAAATTACTAAACTAATAAATTACTAACCCCAACTTTGTTCTACTATGTTGTAAACATCCAAGATTGACAGCGGTTCTTGCACACAACCTCATCTTGAAGTGGCATCGATGTGGACTCAGGGATATTGCACTCGTAGTACGTCATATTTGTAGGTAAATATAGTAGCCGTTTATGATTTCATTGTGTATAATTTAATTTTATACACTTTCATTAAACTTTATTTCTTTTCCAACTAACTAAATTGTCATACCATGGTTGTAAATTATCTACACTGAGGGGAAGAGTAACAAGGTTAAGTGTTGCTAGATTAAGTGTTGTTGCAGTTGGAGATAGAAGTTACAAGCTGTAGATGCAAGTGCTTAGGATGGAGGAAAATGTGCTAAAGCTGGAGGTGCAAGTGCTCAGAATAGAGGTAGAAGTGCTGACACTAGAAGTGAAAGTGCTCAAGGTGGAGGAAGAGATGTTGAAGCTAGAGATGCAAGTACTGTAGTTGGGAGTGGATGTGGTCAAGCTACAAGTTGAAATGCGTTTGTTTGAAGTAAATTAGAGTGGAAGTGGCTAAGCAATGATTATTTTAGTAGAAGAAGTTGATTTTTTGTAAAGGATCTAAGCAATGATAGTTGTTAGCTTTATGTTATAGTTTTAGTAAAGGGAAACTTTATGTTATATTATTTGTAAACAAACTTGATGACATTTACTGGTTCTTTACAAGTTTTTTTGGTCATTCATCTTTTTATGGTGTTCTAATTTTAATGTCTTCAATCTTTGTTCTAATTCCTTCTAGTTTAAAAAATTACCTTAGGATGCTATTTGTTGAGTCTATTTTGCTTGAACTGTTGTGATTTGCTATGATTTGTTGTGAATTGCTATTCTTTGTTGGAGTTCAGTATAAGTATGTGTTTTGTTGATCTATTTATGCGTAGCAGTATCTATTTTGCTGATCTATAATATGTTGAGGCTCAAGTATTATGGTAATTAGTTTTAATAGCGGTGTGTTGAGTCTATTACTGTGATATGTTCAGTCTATTTGCTGTTGTATGCTACATGCTGGTTTGTTGCTTCATGCTGAATGGTGTTTTACATGATGTTGCTTTGTTATTTTTTTATCAATTTGCTATTTTTTTGCTTTGGTGTTTTGCTAATTTATTTGGTGGTCTTGCTATTGAAGTGCTATGGTAAGTTGGTCATTTGTTTGGCTATATTGCTGCTGAAGTAGTTTGGTTGTCTAGCCATGTACATGCTCTTGCTGTTTAAGTGTTTTGGTATTCTGGGCATGTGTATGTTATTTTTGGTGATTGCTGGAGTGCTGCCTTTAGATTGGTGCATGTTGGTTTTGTTATAATGATGCATGCTATTTTTTGTTTTTTGCACACTCAATCTAATTGCTCATCAGGGGATGTAACTTATTTTGCATGTTATTATCATCTCAGTCCAGTTTTGCTAAGCACAGTTGTTGCATGCTGTTACCATTTCATATGTTTGGTGCATTTTGATTATCCATCATATGTTTAGTTCAGTTTTTCTTGACTATAGTTGCATGCTTAGTGTAGTTGCTCATCAGAACTATTTTTTGTTTTATGCATCCTGAGTCCAGTTGTTGTGTTTTTTTATTTTTGTTTGTTTGGTGTTTTGCATGTTGCATGCTCATTAGTTCTACTACATGCTGTTTTGGTATGGGTTCAATAAGCAGCATTCAACACATTGAATCAACTAACATAACAAAACAACACATTGTAACTCAATTGCTAATTAGAACTAATGAGCAAATTAGCACATTAAATCAATTAACAAAAATAAAATAAGCACATTGAATCCATGAAATAGATTAACAAATATGTCCAAAACATAATGTTTTTTAATAGGCAACGAAACACATTAAAGCTTATTACACATTGCACCACATCAAATCCATTAAACCAGTGTCATTTTTCATTAATGACAACTTGTATACTCATTACAATTGCCATTATAGAACTAGTCATTCACTATACTAAAACCTCAACAAAAAATTAAAAAGTTTATAATTGGTTAGTCAACCAAAAATATATAAAAAATATCCAAATTACAAAGGCTTTTTTAGTCACTGCCCAGGGAGACCAAGTACATTATCAAGTAGCCTGTCCTTATCTAAGTTCCAACAAGAACATGCTTGTATATGCCTTTTCTTGCACTACATTTTTGCACCTCTCTTTCCAATTTAGTAATCTTTTCCAAAGGTTTTGGAATAGCCTCCTTTCCATATTTACACACTGGTGGGTCAATCCATCTAAAAAACCACAACTTGATGCACCCTGCAATTCAATCGATGGTAAGTGTTAATTTTTTTTACAAAATTTTTCTGTTCTTGAAGCTCTTTTAGGTTTAAAATTTTCAATTATTCTTGGGGTTTGAATTTTTCATTTTTTGATTATAGAGAGCAATCAATTGCATGAAAAAGTTTACCACAAAATTTAAAATTGCTTAACTCCAAAAGTTACCCCAGAATTTCATACATATAGCATAAATACATAATACCCAAATCAAACCTAAAAAACTTATCCCAAATCTTTCGTATATTGCATAACTTAAAAACCTCCTACCCATGTTAGCTTCAGTCCATGAGGTTCATACGGGAGCCACGATACCATAATAACACTTTTACACACAATATTTTAAACCTTTAGACCTAGATCGAGAAGCGTGGAAGGAAGATGATATCCCGACTTCATTAATTTCTTCCTAAACTTCGAGAAAGAAGCTTTACAGATGAACAAAGGCGAAGGAGAAGAAGGCATCATAACTCATTTTCTTTGACTCTCTAAGGGCATTTTCATTTGTTCACAATTTTTTTTTTTTGGTTGAAAATTAGACACTTGCACTTCTAATGCATGTGTATCCCGTGCACAGTTAACTTTAATAGTTTAATCCAACTTTGCACCTTAGTTATGAGTACAGTGAATATTAGCGCACAATAACAAAGTACATGAGGTGTAAGTGATTCTCACCCTATGTATAGAGGGCATAAAGACAATTAGCCCTTTAATTAACAACTGTTTGTAACTGTCAGTACCATTAACGACCACTTGAAATAGTTGACAAATAGCTTAGGTGACCCTTTATTTGATGACTGCCTTAAGATGGTTGACAAGCGATTGGCAAGTTCTAAAGACAACCAGGTCTTTAGATGATCGCTTATACCAGTTGAGCGTTCCTTTTGTTCCAGTAGTGGAAGTGATGTTACTTTTAGAGAAAGAAAATTATCCTTATACATTAAACTAGTTAATATATTTTTCATAATTTAATAGTTCAATTGGTCCATTCAACAGTACCCAAGGTTTACTGTGATGTTCCTCGTCACTTAAAAAAAATATAATTATTATTAATTTTTATTGCTTATAAAATTTATTATATTATATTATATGTTATATTTGCTTATATTATGCACAAAAATATTCAATAGTTTAGTGAGAGAATACACTTTATTTCACCAAAAATACTTGATTTGATTCTTGTAAATACCTTTTATGTTAAAACATTTTGCGTTAATCTTAATTTTTTAATAAAATTAAAATACTGGGGGTATTTTAGTAATTTCACGTCAAAAATCAAAGAGCATCACGTGCCTAGTTGCGTCCATTTAGCTCCACCATTGATCACAAACATATATAAACCCCGTCCCAATTAAAGCCAACCATAATGAAGCGATAATATGATAATAGAAGATCTTAAAATATAATATATCAAAGTAAAACCTCAACCTTAGTTAGGTACAACACCTCACAAGAGATCATATATAATAGGGTTAATTGCCCTTACGCCCACTGTACTTAGGTCAAAAATCACTTAGACCCCCTCAACTTCAGTATTATGCACTAATCCTTCCTGTACTATTCACTAAACTGAAAACGTGGATGGATTTGTTAAAGTTAATGGCGCGTGTGCTTCACGTTTAGAAAAAGTGCAAGTGTTTAATATTCCAAAAAAAGAAAAAAAATGAATAGATAAAAATGCCCTTGAGTCAAAGGAATAGACTTGTGTACCGTCTTTTCCTCTTTTGTTTGAACATTTAGATCGAAGGTGTGGGAGAAGCCATCAAAGGTCACATAAATCCTATCTTCTCTACTTCTTCTTTCATTCGTTCAAATTTCGACCTTCACTCATTTGGGTAGCTGGTGGTTCACAACCCAACCTGTAAGTTCAGATCAATATACACACATATATACTGTGTATATATATGTATGTGTGTGTGTGCATGTGTTGCTTATTTTTGTTCTAGCCGATGCTTTGGCATCTTAATGAGTTTTGGTTTTATATATTTGATTTTGATTTTGATTTTGGAGACAATGACGAGGAAAATTATATAATCAAACTATGAAAGTTGTAAAGTTGTTGATGTTTTTGAAAATTTTTGAAAATCATTACTCTATGAGCCTTCAATTTGGTAGTTAGTTGATATTTTGATTTCAGATTTTGACCTTCACTCTTTTAGTAGCCAGTGGTTCACAACCTAACTTGCAAGTTAGATTTATACACACATATATACATGTATACATGTGTATATATATGTATGTGTGTGTGCACGTGTTGCTTATTTTTGTTCTAGCCGATGCTTTAGCATCTCGATGAGTTTTGGTTTCATATATTTGATTTTGATTTTAATTAAGATTTCTGTGAAGATTTGTGTTGTTAGGGTTTTGGTTTGTTCTGGGTTTTCTTGGTTGAAGAGAAAGAGGGTAGAACAGAGGAGAGAGAAAATGGTAGCAAAGAAGAAGACGGTAATTTTGTAATTTTATCAGTTAACGTAATAGCGTTAAGGTTCGCACTTTGGTGAATAGTACAAGAGGTATTAATGCATAATATTGAAATTGAGAGAATCTAAGTAATTTTTGACCTAAGTACGGGGGGTTTAAAGATAATTAACCCTATATAATAATATATAATGACCTGAGATTCTATATTATATTTTATAGTATATTTCTCAAGGTGAGTTGTTTGTGATGTATTTTAAGTCATGTTTGGCTAGTTGAATTAGTAGTTAAGTTAGTTTTAGTTGGGATTGGTTAGATTTTAACCGTTGTGGAATATATAGCTCAACATTTAGAAATTTTTTAAGTCTGAGATTGCTGTTTGGATGGGCATGTGAATAGCTTGTCTAAACAGTGGGACTTTTGGGCACCCAACCTAGTGATAGGCCTGGCATTTATTAGTTTTAGATTTTTTTCACTATTGAGTTTTTAAAGAAATTCCAAAAATATTATTTTTAAATTGTAATATTGTATTCTAGATAATTATAATATTTAGAGTTCAAATATTAAGGGTGTGTTTGGAATGATAAAAAGTATGATAAGTTGTGCATTCGTAATTCGTGTAGTCAGATACAAAGTGAATAACTTTTAGAAGTTTTTGGAGGTTTTCAGAGGTTTACAGCAGACCAAATGAAACCTAAGTGATAAGTATTGAATTATAAAAAATTTAATCAACCTAGAATTCAAACATTAAGTAATAATTATAATTTAATTTAAATAATTGTAATATTAATTGATAAGTATTATTTAATAATAATTATTTAATAAAGTTAAATATTTTGAAATACATGTATCACTATTGTATTCATACTATTATAAAAAAGTCTGAAAGGTTGTAAAAATTTCTTTAAGACCCTTATACCCCTCTCTTTTGGGACAAATCCAATTATATCCCTCAACAAAATCCCCAGCTCTAAGCCTTTGCGCCTATCTACTAGACTACTTATCTTCTGTAACTGTGGTTGTAATTACTATTTTTTTGTTTCACAACTTGATCTCAACGACAAGGCCGACCCTTCCCTTGCTCAATCTCGAGAATATTAAAGAGTTTTTCCCATTTGTCCTGACCTCAAAGCTCTTGTGATCGGCGTTGATCTTTCATGCAGTGTTGATGAAATCGATGGTCGATCTGGGTATGTGACTTATGAAATCTAGACTCATGGAGACGGCGACAAAGCTTTGGGATTCTAGGCTTAGAGAGATGGTGGCTTATGGGTGGGAGCATGTGTCCAATAATGAGTTGTGTGATAGGAGTTTGCAAAGGTTTCTGGATATCTGTAGGTTTTTGTTTTATTTTGTGTGTATGTGTATATAAATGTGTGTGTGTGTGTGTGTTTCTTCTTTAACTTTTCCTTTATTATTTTTATTTTAAAAAAATTTCCTTTCTAATGGCTATATTCCAATGAAAAATGAAAAAAAGTATTAAAATAATGATTTAAGAAAGCTACAATAATCCCCAGATTACTCATTTGGTTGATCCTAACTTAATAGAACAGGCAGAGAATCATTCATTTTCCTATTACAAGGAATTCCTTAGAGTAGGAAAACTTCTGGAGATATAATTGAAAATGTAGTGACTATGATGATAATCCTGATTTTAGGATTGGTACATCCCTATGGGGCTCCCTCAAGTGTTTTTGCCTCTTGAAACTGAGTTTCAAATTAGTCAAAGCTTAGTTTGTTATGTAATTGGGCTTGAAACAATCTTTTGAATATAGGCCTAATCTTAAATTATTCTTGGTGGAATTGTCAAGCCCCGGGTTTCACAACCCGAGCATATGAACAAAAGAACACATAATACAACATTAAATAACTTTTCCTGTCTCACATCAGAGCCATAGACACACACTATGGAGCAATGTAAAGGAAAATAAATAAAATTTATACTTTAAATTTAAATAAATGCCTTAATCAAAACCAACTAGGCAACAAAGCTAAAAAAAAAAAAAAAAAAAAAAAAAAAGCTAAGCCCAAATATTCTCCACAAAATTTAAATAAATCAACAATTCATCTTCACCTTACAAGCAGAGGTTTATTATAATCCACAAAAAAAAAAAAAAAAAAAATAAAAATAAATAGATGTTCCTAAAGTTTATCATAACTATATAGCAATAAATAAAATTTCTAGTTTCTATGCTCAGAAAGCCTAGCACATGACTCAAACTCATTACTTGCATCACAAACTATAAGGGGATGAGCACTAATATCATGTGTGCTCGGAACCCTAATAATAATATAAATACAGTAATGCCCTAGCATGCCACTAAGTGAAACAATTATGCACATATAGCAAACTCAAAAATCATTCTTTGATGTCTGCTTAGTTGTTCCGTAGAAACAGAACTCAACCAATATACACTATCCTTCGATATCTGCTTATTAGCCCAAAACCTTAGGAATGTAATATGCCACCTTTAGGCATCTGCTCGTTCGTAGATTACTAGTCTACTGGAATCGATAACCAGCCCCACGCGAGTTTCAGGACTTGCAACCCTTAGGTACGTATACCCGATATTTTCAGTACCCCTCAACTCCAACAAAAACACAAAATTAAATCTCACTTTACTTTATAAATAAATTCAAAAATTTTATTTTATTTTATTTTTATTTTTGTTAGCCCTCAAAACTTCCTAATAATTAATGAACAAAAAAAGTTAAATGAATAAATTCATACAGACATATTACTCATCACATTACAGATGATTAAATCACAATCTATCAAGATAATCAATGCAAGTCTCACCATTAACCGGGTTTCCTAGCAAGCTCCATAAAGAATTCAATGCATAAATATAAATATATGTTAATAGTACAATGGATATCATTTTTTGTCCTTTTGTACCTACATATATGCACATTAGTTATATATACATATATATATATATATATCTATATAATTACTAAAGCTTGCTGGCAATGCCTTAATCAAACTAACAATTGAACTCTCACACCTAACAAGGTCACTAGAAGACAAAAGTATAATTAAATAAATAATTATCATTATTAATATATATATATATATATAACTTCTCTTATATATATATATATATACATGAAGAATTACAACTCCCTGCCAGGCAATACAATGCTCTCTCATGCCCAATGAAGTCACAAAAAGACAAACGTGTAATTAAATAAATGAACACACAAATCCACACAGCATACTCGCATATGTATTTTCAATACGCATAAATTCCCAAAATCAGCGAACTGCCAAATTTCCAAACAAACTATTATCGTATATATATTATATAAATTTTATAAACACAGGCAATAAAAGGATTCGGTCCCCGTAGATTAATTCGGCAGATTTGAAGAAGAAGAAGTTCGGCAAATCCCAAAAACCACCGTGTAGTCGCCCAAACAATTTATGGTTTTTAATATCTTTTTTTTATAAAACAAATACTATAGTATATATATATATATATATATAAAATAGCAGAATTTTAATTTTAACAAACTTAATTAATTTCATACTTCTCATAAGTTTAGGAAAATTACACATTTTCCCTAAAATTTTAAAATCTTTTCTAATATACCAAAAAAATAACCTTTTTAAATACACTTCAAAATTAAATAGCAAAATTATAAATTATTAAATTTAAATAACAAATTACAATCACAAATATATATATATATATATATATATATAATAAAAAAAATCAGATCATTATAGGAACTATCTCCGTTAGAGGTTTCTGTTAGCCTTAGGATAGATACTGTGTCCTATAAAACATCATTATCAATTATGCATATTTACTCTTATCTTCCTCCTTTGCGAATATCAAGTATCTTCTCAATTAGTTGAAAATTTAAGCTATTTTCCATTCAAATTTAGCTAATCATGTTATAGTCAATAGAGTCCTTTCATTTTTTCTAAAGCTAGCACATGGTGTACTGCATGACTGTACTAATTTTTCTTCTTGCAAGATCACTAGGGCCTAGTGGCTCGTGGGGATTCATCAAGGATTTCCTTGACTGGTGTAAAGAGAGGCACTACTGGACAAAGCGGACTAGAATGTCTCCGGTTGTACAAGTACTTGTTACATAAGTAAAGCCACAATCCTTAGTACCAAACTGGCCATATTATTTAACTTAGAAAATCATTTGCAAATAATAAAAAAAGTGATTATTTCACAACTATTTTAGTTTTACATATTGTTGTTTTGTTTTGTTATTTTATTGATTAACTAGGTAAAAGGGGTTTCATATCTAATGTCAAGCTAATCCATCTACAACAATAATTGGCTTTTATATGAGGAAAATGCATTTGTAAGATGTATATTATGCACTTGTGTTCACACACTGGGAGAGATTGTTTAGTATAATGCCGGCTAGTATTAATTCCAATGCAGCTTGTTGATCTTTTTATAATATTCAAGCTGTTGATTGCCTTTAATACTACTGATTCTCAGTAAAATTTTATCCTTTTTCTTGCAGGTTCAACATTGTTGGTCAAGTACTTCTGAGAATTTCCCTTTTCCAAAGCTTGAAAAGTACCCTAATCACTAAATAAATTTTCTATGTGGTGGGCTATTACAACAAGTGTAGATTTCTCATGAGCACAGCTGATTCAGGTAATTATTCACCTTAGCACAGGTGGAAAAAATGGTGGTGGATACAAGGCCTCTAAATATGTAGTTATTGGCATGCATGGTGGAATTTTGCTCTTTCATGCTATCATAAACAGCCTTCCTATATCTTGGTTGTCCTTAGTTGGACAGCTTGCTGCTCTTTGGAATCTTGTTGGTATGAATAGTATCTCTGCCCTTTCTTGTTGTTCCTTACATGCTGCTACATTGCGCAACTTCTTTTCTGAGCCTTCACTGGGTGAAACTCCTCTGCCCTGTAGAAATAAGCAACGGTAGTTCCCAACTTAATATTGGTATGTTAAATTGTTATGTATCTTGTAAACTTCATCAATATTTTTCTAATTTAACTTGTGTAATTTTAATGACTAGGGATTTTCCTTAAATTTTGATTCTTGATCAATTCATTTTCTTTTCCATTTTCTCAATTTATATTGTTTTTCTACAAATTCTTTTCATTTTTTTAATTGATAAGGGTTATTTAGGAAAGTTAAGGGAGGTTAAGTAGTGAGTTTGAGGAAAGTTAAAGAAATAGAAGTTAAGAGGGTATCTGTGAACTTTCAAATTTGTGAGTTAGCTGCACAACCAGAAAATATCAAAATTGATTCATTCTCTTTTTATATAATAGTATAGATGATTTTATAGTGTAATCAAATATAAGCTTCTTTGCTCTATAAAATTATTAAACCCACGACCTCTATGTCGCAAAGAAGCGACCTTACTGCTGCAACAAGGTCCACTTCTAGATAAATGTTTTAAATAAATCAAATCCATGGGACAAGGACTAAGTAATAGTTAAACAGCGCGTCTAATAATATCAAGAATTTCATCCAAGGGTTGACAACTCAATCAAGCAGAGAGTAGGTTGTAAACTTTTGGTCCACAAATTAAATACACGAGCCTTCATTTCCATGAAAGAAAAAAGAAAAAGAATTTTAATCCTCATACTTAGTGGACAAGAGGCTAAGCTAAAACCTCGTTTTTCTTGAAGGAAAAAAGCCAAAAATAAAAGATGTTCTAGTTGTGTATTATCCCACTTAGCTGAGAAAGATAGTCATTCATGCTTGTGTTTTTTGAATTTCTGAAACATTCACCACAATTAAGGTAGCATTGGAAAATTATTGAACCTATCCAATAACTTAAGTCAAAAATCGCAATAAAATGCTAAACTAATTGGTTTCTAAGAATTTATAGTTAGTTATGGCCATTTGATTTTTATTAAGATAAATAGATCAGTAAGAAGCTAAATGTTAGTCATTCTTGCAGGAAGCTCTAAACTTGTGGTTATAACTCTTGTAACAACTTTTGTCTGCATAACTTACAGTTGAAGAGTTGCCACTAAAGGCCTGGAGGGAAAAAAAAATAAACAGCTGTGAAAGCCATTTGGTCCATCAGATGACATTCAATACTCTGTCCAAAGCTCAAGAAGAAAAGGGCATTGAATAAGTAGGTAATATTTTTGTTATCCTTATGCATCATATATGCACTACAAATTTTGTTACTCATTTCTGAAGGAAGTAAGTCTTGGTCAAATCTACTATCCCCCACCCCACCCCCCACACACAAAAATAAATAAATAAATAAATAAAATAAACCTCCGATTCCCACAGTTCAAGTGTCCTAACCTTAGGTTAACTATCATTTTATCAAGTGGTTCAATGTTGAAAGGAAGCAGAGGCTAATACCCAAATTCTAAACCTTATTTTTGTTAGTAGGGTCAATTAACTGCCTCAAATTCACCGACCTATCCATAACACGCGAAATCATTCCATAACCTCTCTAATCTCTCAACAAATTTTGTTGAAACAAGGAGACCACAAATTATAAGGTAGATAGCAAATCACTCCTAAAAGAGTTGAGACCACACAAACTTTATATTAGACCCCACATTTGCTTTTGTAACCATCTTGGCAACCATAACTCGAAGAAAATACTTCAGTTTGTCTTAGATTGCCATTGCGTTTGCAATAAAAGATGCTAATTTGTCTGGGATTGTTATTTGCATAATTAAGAAAGCTGGGGGAAGTGTGGATTATCTTTTGCTCCATTGCACAGTTGTTGAAGAACTCTAGAATCTAATTCTCAATATTCATAGTTGAAGCGATAATGCCTCAATTCGTCAAAGACATGCTTTCTTGCCTCCTAGGACAAGGTTTTACTATAGGACCATCATAATTCTTGGTCTGTGAAGATACACTGTTAGGTACAAGGCATGGAAACCACTTCTAAGTTTAACATGGTGCTTGTAATGTTGAAGGGACAAGGGATCCTTTGAAGCTTGGATATTTCTATTCTCAATTTGAAATAGTGTAGCTATTTTTTTTTTTTTAATGGAGGGATAAAAAAAGAGAGCTTGTTTTCTTTATCCTATTTTCTTAAGTTTTAGGAGGTTTGTACATCCTTGCAGACGTATAGGTGTTTGGGTGCATAGTTCTATATAATCTGTGAGTATGGTGCCGCATCCCTTTACTTGGTGGCATTGATGCTTTCTTAATAAAAATATTACTAGCCAAAGAAGGGGGGGAAACGACAGCTGAGAGCGTATTACAATATTTAATTTATGAAGAACATTCATAAAGGAAGGGAACGTAATTATCTGCAGCTAATCACCTAATGTTGATAGTGTGTTACAAGATCTTAATTTATGAAGAAGATTCATAAAAGAAGGTAACTTGGATGCCTAGATGATTCAAACTGACCTATGATTTTATCTTACTTTCCTAGCCTAGGACCAAGCTGATTTGCATTTTTGAAATAGGTCTGGACTTGCATTTCTAATATATCCAAACCAGGTTTGATTTGGTTCTCAAAAACATTTGGTTATTAGATTTATTTTCCTTCCACTTTTTGATAAATGAATATTTCTAGAAGAGGAATACCATTATTGATCCCATATCTCATTATATAATCTATTAGGGGCTATTCTAATTTTTAATTCTAGATCAGGTGGCTATTTGATCTAGAATTTGTAGCATGTTGGAATTTGGATTGTGTACTTACTCCTAACTTTCAATGTATATCATATGAATGTGTTCATGGATGAGGCTTTCTATCACATTATAGGCCTTAGAATGTTTAATTGAACTTATCTTAGCGGTTTTCTATGGTGATGATTTGTGGGTATTATTATATTAGTTTGAAATTCAACAATGGTGGGATGTGGATTGATTGTGAATAGGAAATAGAACAACTGTTAAAGCTAGAAGTGCAGGGTTTCAAGTTAGTAAATATATACCATTTGAACCAGTTGACATGATTATGCCTTATCTTTTGAGGAGAGTTGAAGAAAGTGGACTCCTCTTTGCATCAATTCTTGACATAAAACTCTTAAGGTAAATTCTAAATCTTGGTTTAGTTTTTTTAAAATCTACATCTCAAGAGTGAGATTGGTTTTTGATCTGTTGAATTTTCTCTTTACAGCAAGAAATTGGAAAAGGGACTAAAAGCTGTAATCGTTGAATAGGAACTCATCAAGAAGGCGATTGATTTCAAGCAATAGTCAAGCCAAGTCATCTGAACAAAATTTTGTAAATAAATAAGAATAAATTAAAGACTCCACCAAGTCTTATTATAATGGTTTCTATGTATTAGTAAAAGCAAACCCAAATTTTACTTTTGGGTTTGTTAAATTTCTTTGTCTAAAGTACATTTCAAGTATGAAAACTAGAAAGGCTTTTTATTTGTAAAAAGCTTTTCAATCGTTGAGCTTCAACCAATGATATGGGTAAAAAAGTAAGAAGTTATTTTGTTTATTTTAAATTATATTTAGAAAAGTATCTATTGTCCAATACATGTGTTGACACATATGCACTGTTAAGGAATATGTTTCTGACATGTCCAACCAGAATCTTAAAATAGACTATAGCAAATAAAGTTATATATATATATATTTTTCATTTAAATTGAATTAAATATTTAATTTTATTTGTACATGCAATGCACGCATACTTTAATTAGTTCAGTTAAATGTTACATAGCATAATGCATTTTCCTAAGATTCTACTTTATATACATGTAATATGATATATATCAAATGTAAACAAACATCAATTTAATTCAAGTAAGACTTTAGATTGAGCCTAAAATACTATGTAACGTGAGGTTTTTGAGGATTTAAAATACAAATAAAACCTCATACTAACATATTTCTAAAACAGAAAGCACGTCATACCAAATATTCAGTGTAACTCTATAAATTCAAAAAATTCCCTAGAAAATTTCAATATAATCACCTTATATCATTAGATAAATTTAAAAATTTTGGGTCATGACATAATTATCTCACAAAAGTTTTTTAACAATAAAAAAAAATTAAATTCATTAAACAACTGAATAAAATTTAAGGGGTAATTAATTTTTTACCTTCTGTATTTGGATGAAAATTATTTATACTCTTGAACTTGAAAAACCTACGTTCACATCCCTTGTACTTTGGATTAAGTAAAGTTATGAACTTTATTAAATTTTTAAATGAAAAGACAAAAAATACTTATTAAATATCAAATAGAATTAGAGGGTGTAAGTATAGATAATATAAACTACAAGAAATATAAATGTAATTTGGGTAAATCACATCCACATCCCTTAACATTTGGATAATTATACTTAGCGCCTATAATATTTAAAAGTTACACTTATTTATCTTATTTTGAAATGTCGTTATAAAACTTAACATAAAATGTCAAACTAATCAAAATTTTAGGTATTTTTCTTATTTTATCTTCTCTCACATTTCGTTAGTTTTCTTTACAAGAATTTTTAAAAACTTTATGTTTTTACTTATTTTAGGGATTTTTGTAAAGAAAACTGATGAGAATGTGAAAAGGAGGGGGATAGAATAGGAAAAACGCCTAAAATGTTAGTTATTTTAGCATTTTTCTTTAGTTTTAATGGTTGATTATATTAGAAAGTGGTAAATATTAACAACATTTCATAATAAATAAGGTAAGGGTAACATTTAAATTTGTGGGTGCTAAGTGTAAATACCTAAATGTTAAGGAGAGATAGATGTAATTTACCCATGTAATTTTAAACTTATTTAGAGTAAAAATCATTATATTTGACGAATTTTTTAACATTTTTACTTTAAACCAAAGTACAAAGAGTGCAAAGATGTATTTATAAAGTTTAGGGGCATAAATAACTTTCAAAGACAATTATCCTAAAATTTAATTATTAAACTTTAAAATTACCAGATATTACATGCAGATTTTGAAATTGAGACTAGTAAATTTTCAATCCCATTGTAAATAACTCGAAAATAAATTGAAACTCTAAAATGTAAAGGCTAGTTTGAACGAATCCTGTGGACCGGTGTCCACCCTGAAGTAAAACCCACGTTTTCGAAATTATTATCATTAAATAACAAAATAATTAATGATTAATCCAATTCAATTGATTGAATAGACTATATATAGTTAGCGAGGCATATAAATTGAGCTTATCCAAAAACACTCCACAATCATTTACAACTCGATAAAAATTAGATAATTAATTCAATTAATACTCGCACATTTACTTAAAACTTTTCATAACTATATCATGTAATTGATTATTTGAAATTCTCTACTTTATATTAACTATATATGTTAAAATATTTGAATCTTAAATGTTCTATTAACCACATTAATTTATTGGTCACACAAAATGTGGGCCTACTACTAGTTCAAAATTTCTAAGATATATGTCATTGATGAACTTTATTGCAATCTTCCATATTTATATAATTTTTTTTTCGTTCGCAAAAATAAAATTAATTACTTACCCAATTTATTATAAAAAAAGACATAAATATGTAAAATAAGTACTTCTATATATATTGACATTTCACTTATGTTTGGAGTGATAAAATGAGATAATTTGTGGGTTCGTAATTCGTACAGTGAGATAAAAAATGAATAACTTTTAGAAATTTTTAAAAAAATTTCAGAATTTTTCAATAGTTTTTTAGCAAACCAAACTCACCCTAAGTAAGCATGTACATATAGCCGGATCTTTTAAGTGTCCAATTAGAATAATTATCTCAATTGATTTAGAAAATTACCACTAAGATTTTATGAATTTTATATTTTTTCTTATAAATTATTATTTTTTGTAATAATTGAACTTTTGTCCCGAATGTATTTTTATTTTTACTCTTATTTACTTTATTAAAAATATAATTTTATCTTCATTGATTACAAATGTTTTGAATATATACATATACAGGTCATCCGTAGATATTTGCGTATAGAAAAAGTCCATGTAAAGTAGATTACATATATGGTACACCATTTAATTATTAAATTATGCTATAATTAAAGCATCATAAGAGCCTTCCAAAACTTCTAAACGAAGGCGTAATATATATATATATATATATATATATATAAACTTACTACAGTTAATGTTAGGAAAAACTGCAAGTGCAAGCTACGCCAAGCAAGCAAAGCAATAGCACAAACAAACCCACCACTCTTTGCATGATGCCCCACCCATATCTAAGACGGTTACCCAAATACCATAAGAATAAAACTAATAATAAGTCTGAATTTGAAAGCTCCCTCTCATCTTCCCACAGTAGCCGAGCTCTCCTCCCTCCTTCAATTGATGATCAAACGTCAACACCAACACCAACACCAACACCACCATCAACACCAACACCAACACCACCACCAACAACCAGCCATAGAAGAAGTTATTTCTTCAGTTCAAGGGCTACACAACAGTCCCAAAATCATCAGAATCTCGCCACCCCATTCCCATGTGGCTCTTGCATTTGGACCAGGTTCAAGCTGTGGTGGAGTTCAACAACATCCCTTATGTCGAGTCCCGCCGTTCACGAGCCAACTAGCAGGATTGTAAGTTTGATTTATATATATATATATATATATGTAAACTAAAGTAATTTTTGTTTAATTACTTAATCCCTTTTTGTGAGGTTGGGCTTAAGAAAAATGATTGTCGTGGTGAGGGTATGTGTTTGTCCATTTGTGATTTTAGGCTGTCGGCTTGGAGAGTTTCGGAAGCCTGTAACGTATTTTGGGATGCTATATCCATTAATTCTGACACGATAAATACTATTTGATTTAAAAATTGGGAGAATATGACACCCCAAAATGCATTTTAATTTTAGGATATTGTATCCCTTAATTCTGACTCGATAAATAGTATTTGATTTAGGAATTGAAATAATACGACACCCTGAAATGCATTATAAGCATTTCTTAGACTGTTTCCGAAATGAAATTCTAGTGAATCCGTGAACTAGCAACAAATATTTTTTTTTTTTTTTTAATTCTGACCTTCAATTGTGGGTTCGTTGAATTCAAATGTTAAACACACCCTTAACCCATAATTAGTAATTTATGAGAAAAAATTTAGCGATTAGTAAATACTAAGATTTTTAGGATTCTCTTAAATTGCACAATGTAAAGCTTTTGTCAAAATAACAAATTTACTTTCAAATTCCCATTTGTTATAATTTTAAATCAATTAATGTGTATGTTATATAAATATATATATAATATTCCTGATTCAGAGATGATATATGATTAAGTTATCCAATGTGCTGTGGTTTGATTAGATGACCTTTTTTTCTTCCATTCTCCTCTTTGTTTTCACTCATAAATTTAATGAGTTTTGGTTCCTTTGTGGCGGTGATAGAGAAAGAAAAGGATTAGTGGGCAGCAAAAGAGGGAAGAGCTTGAAAAAGAGGTATGGCAATGATTCAAGGACCCTTGGTACGATTAATTTTGTAGGTTAATTAATGGTTTGACTCATACACACACAAGCACATAAATTGGTGATGGGTTCCCTACATGGTCTTGCTAGCCCAAGGACGTTGTATTTATGAATTGGGTTCTTTTCAGGAAATCTTTTGCTGTTAATCACAGCCTTAAGCTATTTTTAGGTTTAATTTGGGAGGAAGAAAAGTTATTTTTTTTTAATATTTGAGAAGAAAAGAAAAGGTTAATTTTTAATTTTTAATTTATTTGACATACATATTTACCATTGATAGTTAAAAATAAAATAAAATGTAAAATGATAATTTTGATCATTTAAAATAAAAAATCAAAAAGCTAATGCTTGCTTTTTTTTTTTTCTTGGTGGGTAATCATTGCTTAATTTATTTTATTTTTTCACTAAGCATCCAAAATTTACTTTGAAGGATAATTTGACACCCTTAGAATTACTTAAAGCAACCTGGATAGGCTTCTTGGATGCTGAAATGTTGGGTTAGCATTCAACTTCTTTGTTGTAGTTATTGTTATTTTAAATTTATTAAAATTTTTTATTTGACCTTGGCTACCAAAATTTTCGAGCTTTCGTTCAAGATCGAATAAAATACGAGGGCTTCCTTTGGTGAATAATAAGAAATTATTATTTTTTCATTTTATATAACTTTTTTTTTACAAGAATTTTTTTATTTTTTGATTCTTTTTTTTTTTTGGATAAATTTTAAACATATTATCCATATTCATAAAAAAATTATAAAAAAATTTATAGGGTGCATTTAAAATGACAAAATGTGAGATAAAATAAAATAAGTTGTGAGTTCGTAATTCGTGCAGTGAGATAAAAAGTAAATAATTTTTAAAAATTTTCAGTATTTTTTACCCTTTTCCAGAATTTTTTTATCACTCCAAATGGAATGACTCATGTATAAAACAAAAAAATAGTTTTTTTTTTTCCTCAATCAGTACATTGGTTCTCCTATTTTAAGCATTCTGTTACAATTTTTTGGTTTATAAATGTAATTAACGTCCCTAAAATTTAATCAAATTTTGATATTAAAAAAAAAAGTTAGAACTCTATATATTTACCAAACTAAGCGGAAGCTTTAGTTTAGATTGAAAAAGGATAGAACAGATTGGACATTAGTCTCCTATCAACCTCCATTTATATTATATATATATATATATATATATAGATAGCAAATACTTGAAGGTTTAACAATTTCAATGCTTCCCACAAATGGGAAGCTAAGTGATAATTGAGAACCATAATCTGCCCTTTATCTGCAACATAGACATTGCAGATCGAGCTTTTGTCTCTTAAGGGAGTAGTATAACCATCAAAGTAGGACACCCTTTAATTGTCTGAAATTCATTTGGCATATTAAATAATTTGAAGGGAGGACACCGGATTGATATCACCCATTTAGTTTATAGTCGGGTCAAGTTTTTCTTTTTCAAAATTATTCAATAAATAAAATATCTTTGTGATTGGAACATTTAACATTTTTATTAGTTCAGAAGGTATTTTTATAAATTAATTTTTTACCAACCACTTATTTAGTGTTTGTTTGAAATGTCAAATTTGGCAAAAAAAAAATTTAATTTTCTCCAATTTTTTCTCACTTTATCTACAATACAGATTTCTAATTTTCATCAATTTTCACATCTTAAGAAATATATACGCTTAACAATCCAAAATTTATTTTTTTTTTTTTTGGCCACAACTTGACACTCCAAATATACATTTGCCATGCTTTACATTAATTTGTGGGAGTAACAGTTTGAATTTGTGTGTCGTATTTAAATTCATAATTGTATCTATTTGTGTTAATACTTAAGTATTTTAAAATTTAATAAACATATTACATATAGAATTAATTTATTTCATAATTAGACCAAATTTGTGTTAAATCGCATTAGTTTTGAGTTTCTGCAGTTGTGTCATTGCATGTTCAATTTTTTTTTTTTTTTCAATAATTTGTGTTACGGGTCATATGGTATTATAACGGTTTCATCAAATCCAACCATATTGTTTCGCACGGCCTTCCTCACACCTTTTACAGTTACTAAACACCTAGCGTATGAATTGATCCTCGTTGAAATTTATTTCTCAATTTCTGAGTTAATAGGTTTCTGTGCTGCGCAAAATGCTGGAACATGAACAAAAAGTTCACGGAACACTGGATCAATTACATCATCGATATGATTACTCCACTTTGTCCATCCCAAACTTTCTTCCTCCCAAGGTAACACTCGTCAACTTTCTTAATTTCTTCTAATTTCATGTACACAGGATAATTAATGTTGTACAATCAAAAAATAAGATCATCAAAAAGTTTTATTAAAATAATGTGATAAATTTGTATTTATGATTTTAAAATAAAAGCTTCATATATATATATATATATATGTATATAGGTTGGCAGTGCGTCTGGTACATACTACACTAGTTTGTTCTTCGGGACAAAAATTATATCGATTTTTATATGTAAATTTTATTATATATATATATATATATATATATATGAAGAGACAAAATTTTATTTATTTATTTATTTTTTAATTTAAAATTTACATGTAAAAACCGGTATAATATTTACATTGAAAGATAAACCGGTATAATATGCACCAGACATACCGCTAACCCACATAATATATAGATATATATATGTATGCCATATATCAGATTCTGAACTAGCAGTTAGGAATTACTTATTATACAAGTTCAAAAGTAGACTTCAGGGGTCATTTCATCATCTCATGCTTCATTATGATAATTATAGCTTTTCTTTTGGTGCCTAACAATTATGCAATGCTCCTATAGAAGCAAGATTTAAAAGATGAACAACCTCTGAAATCATATCTGTTTCATTATTTCAAGTTCCTTTTTTGGGTAATAAATTATTTCGCATCACAAATTCTTACACTTATAATGGGCTCGTTTGGAATTATAAAAAAATCAAATAATTTCAAAAATTTTTTAATCTCTTTAATTATATTTTATCATTTATCATTTTTACATCACATCAATCCTATTTATTGATTTTTTTTATTTTTTTTTGGGACATCAAACGCCCCCAATGTCCACGCTAGTTCATCGCTGAAAATTATTAAATTATCAGTGATGAGGTATCGTTCAAACTAAAAGTACTATTTAATAATGAAATGAAATATGATAGTTTCTTTTGGTTTCAGCCATATTGCAATGATTACACAACAGCAACGTTACATCACTAAAAATATATTTAGTGATAAAATTTGTATTATGATTAATTTATAATTCATCGCTTAAAACTCTCATTTATTGTGATAATGGAGCCAAGAATCTCATAGAAGGGGGTCGAGATTGAGCGAGGGCCAATACTTCTTAGGGTCTATTTAATACAGTAAAAAATAATAAAATAAAATAATCAAAAATATAGTTTGAAGAATTTTTGACGTTTGGCACGCAATGATCAAATACGTTTTTCAGAGATACATACTGAAATTTTTTATTTTTTGTGTCACTTTTTAGGAGAGACGGTAAAAAATAATAAAAAAAATGAAAAATATTGTTTGAAAAATTTTTTGACATTTGGCACACAGTGATTAAATACATTTTCTAGAGATGCGTAGTACAATGTTTTAACTTTTGTGCCAGCTTTTAGGAGAGAGAAACCATTTGAATGGATTTTTTGGTTCTGTCGAAACGATTTTGCGTCAAAGTTTATTGAAAGTAATTAAAAAATTTTTCGAATTTATAGAAAAATTATTGGAGTTTGTAAAATGTTATTGGGATTTGTAAAAAATTTATTAAAATTTGTAAAAATTTGTTGAGATATGTAGATATGTATACATTTATAAAAATTTCACAAAATACAAGAAATATAAAATGTATTAAAAAATTTTAAAAATTTTCATATGTTTCCAATGTTTTTAACTATTTTTTTAACCGTCGAACAAGCCCTTAATGTGTATAATCAATTTAACAGGAAATATAAAACATCGAGTGAGGTTTTTAAAAGGAAGGGTGTCATCCAGCCCCTTCTAACTATTGTAAAAAAATTTTTTCTTTTTATTTTATTTTTTGTTATTTTATTTTTTTGACGCTTTTATATACTAACACAAGATATATGGTGTAATTAAATTGATTTATGATTTGTGTACATATAGGCAAAACAGCTACTAGGAGAGTTAACTATGGTTGAGGAAGAGATACGTAGACTGGAGAGCCAAATCAGCCAACTCCAAACTGATTTGAATCAAGAAAAGGAAGTCACCAGGGAATACAATAAGATCAAACAACTACAGCAACAGGAAAGACGAGGTCTCAACAACAACAACGATCCTCCTCCTGGATATTCTTCTTCTCCACTGCTGCTTCCACCAAATTTCAACAACCCCACAAACAAAGGAGGAGCTGCTGCTAGTGAAAGGATGCTATTTGAAACCAAGGCTTTGCACTTTATAAGCAAAGCAATAAAAGGTGACTACACTCTGAGTGACTTCAGCATTAATGAGAAACTGAGGAACTCCAGAATTTTATCCCAACAACTGAGGGAAAATAGTAGTAATCTCCACGAAGATGTTGGATTAATTCAAGACAAAGTTTCGAAGAAGAGCGGGATTCTCAAACCACCTTCACCCTTGCGGGATCCCAGACGTCCAACCCCCAGGGTATGTTTGCCTTCAAAACTGATTTCTTTTTTTTTTTCGAGCACCACTTAGTCATGTTTAGGGTGTGTTTGTTACGGGGTTAAAGTTTAAGAGAGAAAATATTATGGGTTACTCTGTTAACATTTTATTTATCTCACTCTCTAATTAATTAGAGTAGGAGATATTAATTTATTTGAACTTTTTATAAAATATACCTAACATAGTTAAAAGGGGTAAAATTTTACAGAATTAACGTTTACCTCTTTTAATCCTATATTTTAGACACACCATTAATATAAATAATTGTGATTACGTGGTAGGTGCCATTCAATAATATTAGTGGTAGATTTAAAATTTGACCTTTTTTAGGGGCGTTTGAGATTGAAAAAATTATATAAAAAGAGTAATTGGGAGCTCTAAAAAGAAATTTAGAGAGCCCCAAGATTGCAAATTATGAATAGTATCATAAATTTTTATTAAAATTACACTAAAAGTTAGTTTAAAGTTATAAGCACTCGGAGGCACACATTTGAAACTTCCGGATACAAAGTGTAATAAGATGGGTAGGACTTGTCTTCTTGACTGAACTAATCATATCCACTTTTTCGATGTGGATCTGAATCTTCGTCAATAAGTAAGTCTGCGATTTAATGCTACACATGTTATCGAATCGGTAGATGTAGTACAAAGTAAGAGAAATTCACTTTCCGAATACAATTCAAAAGATATTCACTTTTTGAGTTTGACCTGAAGAGTAAATCTCTCTGGTTAAACCTCTATTTTTTTTTTCCTATTCTTTTTCTTTTTAAAATTAGGTTGAGCAATTGTACCCTTACAAATGTGCAACTGAAAGTTATCTTTGTCACTTACGATTGTGGTAATTAACACACATCCAAATTCAAAAAGGCCAATAAATTTTGATTTGGTTGAATTTTTTATGATGATATGATACGTTCAACTTGGAAAATCTAGCTGTTTGAATTGATGCTCTTACGCGCGCGCACACATAGATGTAATGTATTGAGTTCCAAATGACTTTATAATTTCAGAGAGAACGCTATGTAGACGTAGCCCCTGCAGACTCACCATCAAAATCTGCAACTACTCCAAACCAATCAGAAGAATTAGAAAGCATCCAGAAGTGGCCACCCAACAAGCTGGCCGAGAACATCATGAAGTGTTTGATCTTCATTTTTGTGAGACTGCTTAGAACGTCGAGAGCAATAGAGCTGGAGAAGTCAGGTCCCATTTCAAGGTCTGTCAACTTCTCTTTAAGCTTCAGGGTTGACACCAGCTCCAACTCAAAGGCAGCTGCCGCTTTGTTACAGAAAGAAACAAGGCAACAAGACCCCTATGGTATCTTCACTCATTTGGAGCAATCCATTCCAAGGGACATTGGGCCTTATAAGAACTTGGTTATCTTCACATCTAGTAATTTGGACGCCAAATGCATTTCTAACTCGAGCTTTATTCCTCTTCTCCAAAGATTAAGGTGCGTATATTTGAAAATATTCATGCTTGGGTAGGAATAGGAAATGGGTAAATTTTACTTTGTATTCCTGAATTTTATTTAAAATTTTATTTTAGGACATGATTTTTTAAGTATCAATTAATTAGAAATTATCAAGCATGAAAACATAATTTGGCAAGTAAAGAGTTCAAATGTAAATTTATAAAATAATCTACATAAAAAACTATAAAACTAATCTATAAAGATAAAAATCACTAATCAAAAGAGATTAAGATATCTATATAGTGTTTAATAAATGTGTAAATTTTTATTATTTATTATAAATATTATCACATTTTTAAAAATATTAATTTAAAAATTTTTATAAAAAATATTAAAAATATGAAAAGAGTGAGAGAGTGCGTTTCTATGTGGAGTGATCGAAAAGACAACTAAATTGGTAAGAAAAAAAGTAATCCTGACTATATATTGATCAAATTTAACGATTGAAAATATTTTAAATTTAAATTCTTAAACTGTCTTATTATATAAATGTTTTGAGTTTTTAATTAATTGTGATATCTCCCAGTGGTTATTTTGTATCCCTGCATTCTCATTATTAATTCTCCAACATTTAAGAGTAAAATGGTCAGCGAGAGGGAACATTACAATTAATTAAGATTAAACCACAACTAATACTGTGGGAACAATCGACCCCGCTGGAAAAAAATTCTTTATTATATATAGTTATTTTTATACCACTTTACATAATTATATTAATCAAGACCTATATAATATTGCCAATTCACTTCCATTATCCATTTATAATTGTTCTTTCTCCGTCGTAACACACATGCACAGAGTTAAGCACCGTCAAAATTACTAGTTTTATTAAAATAATTTTATTTTTTTTAAATTAGTCTCACAAACTTTATTATCTTACCAAAATTATTATTAATAATTTTATTACAAAAATATTTTCACTTTCTCCAGGGATAATAGGTAATTTTCACTCCACTCACTAAAAATGTTAGTTTTGACTAAAAAAAATTAAAAGTGAAGATTTTTAATTATTAACACCCCCAAAAAAAAAAAAACTGCTATTTCGCGTAAAACTTAAGGGCGCATAATGAAATTTAGCGAATAGAATATATATATACACGTAGTTGTTCAGTCTTAAATTCAAATACATTCTTATCAATAATATGATCTGCATACTTCATATTTTTTTGTTCATTGTGAATCCTACAGGGCGTTAATGAATAGTCTCCAGAAGGTGGATTTGAGATTTCTGACTTACCAGCAGAAACTAGCATTCTGGATCAACATGTACAATGCCTGTGTCATGCATGTATATTATCAACAAAACTATTCTTCATTCATTCACTTATATATATATATATATATATTATGCCTATTTGTCTTCTTGGCAACCCTCATGTTGTGTTATGCAACTTCCATTTCAGGGATTTCTCCAATATGGAGTACCTTCTAGCCCTGAAAAATTTCTTACGTTGATGAACAAGGTACGCATGTAGTAAATTTTTTATCAAGTCCATGAGGTAAATAGAAAAATTGACTCCCCCACAAACAAGTATTTTCAATCAAACTCTAGTAATAGCGAAATTATCAATTGAAACTCGAAAAAGGGTTTAATTCGGATTTTAGCCTTTTAACAGCACTAGTAAATAAAATAAGAGTTACATGCATATATATATATATATATATATGTTGAATTAGCTAGTCATAATCTTGATCATTGTCACATATATATATATATATATATACACGAATTCAGGCAACCCTCAACATTGGAGGCAACACAATTAATGCTCACACAATTGAGCATTTTATTCTAAGAAAGCCAGCATCTCCAATCTTAAAAGAGGTAAATACATATGATTCACACTCTCGAGTTCAATCAGAGGGGTTTTATTTGTATTTTTGTTTCTTGTACATATACCTTCTATACATAACATGCATGCACGGTCGTCTTCTATAGGTTTACCACAAGGGGGATATTAATGAGGACAAAGAAGCCATAGTTCGCAAACTCTATGGGCTTGAGCTATCCGATCCCAATGTCACATTTGCCTTGTGCTGTGGGACTCGTTCTTCACCGGCTGTAAGTTTCCTGAAAAATGCTAGACAAGTCCAATACTTGCAGGCCTAATATTTGAAAACAATAAATTATAAACGTCTATTTTGATTATAACTGTTCGTTTTTAGTTCCACTTTCCCTTATATATATATATATATATATATATTTTAGTCTAATAACAATTTCCTGAAATAATATATCTGAAATTATAGTTGTTGGTGATGAAACTTAATTCTCATTCATAAGTAATAGGGGTATAGTAGGTGATTTAATATTTTATTTTAATGTTATAAAAAAAATATAACTTTGCGAGAGGTAATATTGATTTAAATCTTTCTGAAATACTAATCAATATAACATACCATATAAAGATAGGCTATCAAATGAAGGCTGGAGCCTGACCATGGGTAAGAGGAATGCTAGGCTAGCTATCAAATTAAAATTTTTTTAACCTGACCAAAAAGAATCATTTTTAATTATTTTTCCTTTATTTCTTTTTAAAAAAAAGTATATTTTGTAATTGTAATTTACCTCCAATTTGCCCTTATACTTTTAAGGCGTTTTATTTACTTCGTAGTTTGTCAGATAAAATAGGATTATTTAGGCTCCGTTTGGAATGACAAAAACTTCTGAAAGTAATAAAAAATACTAAAAATTTTTAAAAGTTATTCATTTTTTATCTTATTGCACGAATTACGAACTCACAACTTATCTCACTTTATCTCATTTTATTTCACTTTTTATCACTCTAAATACACCCTGAAAAGTATAATGAAAAGAAAAAAATGAGACGACTAAGGCTGCATTTGGTTTGCTGATTTTCTTTGAAAATCTTTGAAAAATTTTATAAGTTATTTATTTTTTATCTCACTATATGAAATACGAATCCACAACTTATTTTACTTTATTTCATTTTTTATCATTCCAAACATACCGTAAAAGTAGTCCATTGGGGTCAATAAATTTATTATTATTAATTATTATTATTATTATTATTTCACTGCAGGCGTGTTAATGCCTTTACAATGATGCACACGTGTGCAGGTGAGAATATACACAGCTGATGGAATTGCAGCGGAGTTAGAGAAATCAAAGTTGGAATACCTGCAAGCTTCAATCGTAGTGACAAACACAAAGAGGATTGCTCTGCCTGAGCTTCTTCTCCGAAACATGCTTGATTTCGCCCAAGACATGGACTCACTGCTCGAGTGGGTCTGCCACCAGCTGCCAACTTCTGGCTCATTGAGGAAATCAATGGTGGATTGCTTTAGGGGTCTCAACTCCGGCAAGTTTTCTGCCATTGTTGACAAGTTACCCTATGACTTTGAGTTTCAATATCTGTTGTCAATATAATGCACCATTCTTACTTTTATTTTTTTTTCCTTTTTTTTTTCAGTTTTAATTTTATTACCTTTTGCTAGTGCCAAAAAAGACTAAGGGATGTGTGAAATGAAGATGATAATTACCTTTTTTTTTTTTTGGCATAGTTTAATTTCCAATTACAAATTACGATTTTATTGGATTTGGCGGAGTAATTAGTTTATTCAGTCTCCCGCTCCTTTTATTAAAAAAAAATACGTACTTTTTAGAATTAAATAGTGTTATGGAATTAATTAAAAGTTGTTAGTAATTATTTAAAACGTAAAAAAAAATAAAATTTAGGGATAGATTTGTTCAAAGGAGTGCTAGACAATTACTTGAATTTCTCATTAATACTACTTTTAGAAGTTACATATAAAAAATGAATTTGGTAATATATATACATATATATATTTGTATATATTTATGTATTTTGTTAATTAAATCTTATAATTATGTGTTCGATACTAATTATTTTATTTTTTCAATATAAATTTTATTTATTCTTTTAGTGATCCATCAAAAGCGAATGAAAGAAAATAAGGATAATATTTAAGTTGGAGTTTATTTCTAAAAATGTCTTATTGATTGGGATTAAACAATAGAGTTTAATTATTATTAAAATAATAATTTATTGAAATAAGAATAATAAAAAACAAAGAGTTATACGATTAATAAATCGTTAAATAACACATATATAAAAATTGATGATTTTATTTTATTAGACAATAATAAATCAAACAAATTTATATTTAGATAATAAAATAGTTATATAATATAAGTGCTTTATATTATACAAATTATCCATGCTTAGCTTAATAATATGAATTTTTATGAAATATATAATTTATGTTGTCTGTATTTTATGATTAATTATTATTTATGTTTACTGTCTTACTATATATTTGTGTTATTTGAAAAACTATTGATTTATTTATTAGATTTAAAATTTTATTGGTATATATTAGAATTAGGATTTAACTTGTTTGTTAAATAAAAAAATTGAGGAATTTTATTTTTAACTATAAAATTGAGGTATTAAAATTTCTAAATATTTATATCCTGAGTTAATATTTTTTAATTTATATGGTTATGAAGAAATATTTTAAAAGAAAGTTAATATTAGATTCACCGTCTTTTATAATTCATAATGAACTTTTAAAAAGAAGTCACGTAGAAATCGACTTGTCTAATCTTTCAGCAGATCCAAATTGTTAATGTTGAATTGCTGATTATGATCCTAATATTCGAGGCCAATTTTGTAAAGTTTACTTATTAAAAAAATCTTATTAACTACGTAATCACAATTTTTCAAAAAATCAAAAGCTGCATGGGCCACTTATAAAGATATTATATTTTGAAAGTATATGATTTTAATTTTTTTCTTCTTTTAATTGCTATTTAGAAAATCTATAATGTTGATTTTTACTTAATTGTGCTCCACTCAATAAAATTTGTAGGCCATCCCTGGCTAAAAAGGACGTTGATTTATTTTTTCCAATATCAACTCAAATATATATATATATATATATAATCATGTAAACATGCTAATAAGTTTTTACAAAATACATATCATTTTAACACTCTTTACTTTTCTCTAATTTAGAAGTATTGGTAAAAAAAAAAAAAAAAAAAAAAGAGAGAGAAAGAAATAAAGAAAGAAAATGAAAAAGACTTGTGCAATACACCTTAAAAGAAAAATACTATCACCGTACTTTTATGGAAAAAGAAAATTCTTACACAAATTTTTTATAGATTATGAATAACACAAAATTTTTATAGATTATGAATAACACAAAATTTTTATACATTATTTTTTAAAAATATCCTCCGTATTATGATTAAATGACCTCTGATACTTCTATTTAATCAAATAAAATTATTATGAAATAAAATTTTCTTGAGAGTTAATTTCACTTGAAAGTGTTAATAAAAATAACCCCCCTTTTTCTTTTTACATACAATGGCAATATTTCCTTTTATTTTACTCGGTTAAACTAGTCAATTAACAGACGTAACAGCGAATGGTGTTCTCCGTTAAGGGTATGTTTGGTTGATAAAAAATTAAGTAAAAAATATAATAAAAATAAAAAGATTTGACATTTGATTGAAAAAAATATATAAAATTAGTTAATATTAATAAATTTTAATAAAATTTGATACGTCTAACAAACGGGGCTACCTGGAGAAGTATCGGTAAAATAAAGCCAATAAATTATTTGGAACAACTACTTCTGTCCCAGTCACGTCCAATTTCGATAGCACGCAATCATAACATAAGAGTGTTTTGGTTAGTAAAAGTGTGACCAAAGAAAGTATAGTAAAAGTGTAAACTTTTAATGTAAATATAATATGTGATAAAATTTAACTTAAAAATATTAAAAATTAATAAAAATTAATAAATTTTGGTTAATTTGAAGCAACCAAACACCCCGGAATCAAGCCTAACTGCATAAGAAGTTTGAAAATTTATATTTTCAGCCCCAAAAAATGAGATATTGGTCAACGAGGGGCAAAAGAAGCAGAAATTTCAGTAGGAACCCTAAGTTTGTTGGACCAGATTGCCGACTCCAAATACAGCTTCGATATCTTGCAGGCCACGCGCTGCATAGAAGGCCTCTTATCCGTTTCCACGTGTACGCATTCCAGCGCCACACGTATCACCTTCTCCGCCACCTCCACCGGAAACGAGTCCTTAAGCCTCCTGTCCGCCCACCTCCTCAGCCTCCCCGCCACGTCCTCTCCGCCGCCAGCCCTTCCATCGCGTTCCATTGCTTGCCTTGCCGTCTCAATCACCAAGATTTTCCGGAACTCGCGGCTTTCTCGGTCGAATTTGTACTTTATAGGCTCTTTGCCAGACACTAGCTCCAGAATCACGACGCCGAACGCGTAGACGTCGGACTTCTGCGTCGCAATTCCAGTCCTCTGAAACTCTGGTGACATGTATCCCCTCACGCCTTCGAATTTCTGCGCAAGACTGTACGACGTCTTCAACTTTGGCGGCGATTCCGGCACATCTTCCTGGATCTCACCGGAGGAGCTTCTCTTGAGATCCCCAATTTCCTTATTCTCAACGGCAGTATCGCCGCATAGGTCCGCCGCGCCAAAGTGGCAGATCTTGGCGTTGAACGATGGCTCGGTCACAATCACGCAACTGCTCTTGATGTGCTTGTGAATGACGCCAATGCACGGTCCTGTATTGTTGTGAATGTAATCCAAACCGTGTGCTAGGTCAGTCGCGATCTGCATTCGCGACATCCAAGTCGAGAGTACGGTAAAATTAGGGTTTCTACGATTCCGAAGACAATCCGACAGATTTGCGCCGTTAATGAAATCGTAGACGAAATAAATGTGGTCGCCGGATATTGACACGCCGAGAAGTTTAGTTATGCTCCTGTGGTGGCTCCGGCAAATGACCGATAACCGTTCTCTCAAATGCGATACCTCGCTCGAACGACTGGACTTGCGCTGGAAAACGACAACATCTTTGCCGCGGAGATTACACCGCCACGACGGTGACGAGGAAGAGGAGTAGCGTTTGGCGAGGAAGTTGTTGGTGGCGGATCGGATTTCGGTGAAGTCGTAAATGCGAGGGTTCTCCGGCAACGTCTCGCGGAGACTGGACAAGGAGGTTCGGCTGGAGATTGAAGCAGTTGTTTTCGGGGACTCTAGTTTGTAGCTCGAGCCGGTGGAGTAACCGGCGCTGGCGGGGTCGCTGGCTGAGGGATCCGATAAAACCGGCGATCTCGGAGTTCGAGGTGTGGGCAACGGTATTGGAAGCCTTGTTTTTGAGGTGTGAGTTGTTGAAAGGGGCTCTGCGACGTCTGGTGCCATTTTTGATCTACCCATGAAGCAACAACAATTTTCTAATTGTTTTGAAATTGAAAATCAGAGAGTCAAAATTTTGATTCTCAGTTAATCGGGACTGTCCGGTATTTTAATACAGAAATAAGGCGCATGTTAATTTGCTCTGAGATGGCGGAGGAGGAAGGAATTTTTTGTTGTTCTACGGTTATTTAATTAAAATATTTGATATTTATAGTCCGATTAAAAATAATTACAATATTACTGTTAATGAAAATGTTAATTTAAATAACATTTTTCAAAAGTTAAAAACGCTAATCTAAATAGCGTTTTTTTTAAATCAGCCGCATTAAAAACACTAAATCAAGTCGCGTTTTACTTTTTCAAACATTAAAGTCGCTATTTCGAATAGCGTTTTGCAAACCCACAACATTCCACATAAATGAGACATAAATGAAATAATTGACATAAATGAGGCATAAATGAAATAACTGACATAAATGAGACATAAATGAAAATAATAAAAAAGATATAAAGCCAAATTATAATAATACCATTTACTTCACTTAAATATATATCATAGGGCTATTTCCATAAAAAATAAAAAATAAAAAATTTAACAATATATATATATATATATATATTTAAATTGCATCTAATCTTATTAAGTGAAAAAAGTTTAATTATTTTTAATTTTTTAAATTCCATATCTTCTTACTCTCATTTTTTATCACAAGCTAAATAAGATAAGGTATTTTTAAATTCTATCCCTTCCATTTTTCTCATGAAATCATAGTGTGTTTGGAGTTTAAAAAATAAATTTTTAAATATTTAAATTTTTTAAATATTATACAATTACAAGATTATAATTTTTACTAATTTAAATATATATATATATTTAAAATGCATCTAATCTTATTAAGTGAAAAAAATATAATTAAATTAAAAAATTAATTTATTGTTAAATTTTTTTATTTATTATTTTTCATTGAAATAATCATATGATATGTATTTGAGTGAAGTAAATGGAATTATTGTAATTTGGTTTCATATCTTTTTTATTTTTTTCCAATATATGTCTTTCTTCATTTATGTCTTATTTATGTCAATTAGATGGGATGTCATGGGTTGCTTTGGTTTCATATCTTTTTTATTATTTTCCAATATATGTCTTGCTTCATTTATGTCTTATTTATATAAGTTGGATGGGAATGTCATAGGTTGACAAAACGCTACTTGAAGTAGCGATTTTAATGTTTCAAAAAGTAAAACGTGATTTGATTTAGTGTTTTCAATGCGACTGACTTGAAAAAACGTTATTTGGATTAACGTTTTTAGTTTTTGAAAAACGTTATTTGAATTAATGTTTTTATTAATAATAGTTTTATAATTATTTTTAATTAAACTGTAAATATCAAATATTTTAATTAAATAACCGTAAAACGAAAAAAAAAATCCGAGCAGGAAGATTATTGACATTGACGACGGAAGACTTGATGGAAGACTGGAACGTCGTTCACGGCACGTGGCAAAGATTTCAGGGACCAAGGTATGAAAAAGGAAACGTGGTTGGTTTTTTCTGTCATTGGTTGAAGTACTGGGGGTCTTTTCACTAGTGGAGAGTTGCACATCCCGAGAGTTTAATTGGCTAATTAATAATACACATTTCTTGAAATTGACGGGAGTCTCCTAGTCTTCCACCTAAATATTAGAAAGTTTGAGATATCTAAGGGTGCGTTTGGAATCAAAAAAAATAAAAAAAATTAATGAATGGAATTGATATGATGTAAAAATGATAGGTAACAAAATATGATTGGAGGAATTTGAAAATTTTTAAAATTTTTTAAAATTTTTTAATTTTTTTTGAAACTTCAAACGAGACCTAAGAGGATTGCTTGAAAAATACGGGAGTCTCTTACCTCACCTTACTACTAAGGGTAAATTATAATTTTTTTTTCTTTTTAACAGTTGAGTAATTATATTTATTACTTATAATATTTAAAAGTTACAACTGTCTTTAATATTTTGAAATATTATTAATATTGTCTCATTTTCAAAAAAAATTAATTATTAAAATTTAACAGAAAATGTCAAAATAACCAAAATTTTAGATATTTTTCTTATTTAATCCTCTCCCCTTTCGCATTTGCATTCGTTTTTTTACAAAGTTCCTAAAAATTTTTTATTTTTACTTATTTTTTAGAATTTTTGTAAAAAAAAATAAAAATGTGAGAGGTGGGGCAATAAAATCAGAAAAACACGTAAAATTTTGATTATTTTAATATTTTTTGATAAGTTTTAACAGTTGATTTTATTAGAAGAGAGTTAATATTAATAACATTTTAAAATAAAAGAGGTAAGTATAACTTTTAAATATTATGCATGGTGATTGTAATTATTCAAATATTAAAAGGAGATAACTGTAATTTATCCCTACCTTCTTATATGATTAAAAAGAAGAAAATGATCAATGCACATTTTTATTAATTTTTTTACATTTTACATTATTTTTTATTAAAATTATTACAGAATGAAAGAAATTAGTAGAAAAGTGCTAATATCTCTACATTTTTGTTCAAGGATGTGATAAAGAGCAGACAAATGATTTTAGCATATTTTGCGTCAGGTTATGGGTAGTCAGAGTTCTAATTTTTGCGTGGCCGGGCTGATTGGAGATTAGCCGCTGTGGAATCACAAATTTTTACAACTCAAAAAAGAAAAAAATTACTTTTTTTTTTTAACTTTTTCTGCCAAATACAATTAACTTATAGCAACTTTTGTTAATTTTTTTTTATTTTTTAATTTGTTTTTTTAATTTTTTCTAATTTTCTTTAACCTTTATTAATTTTTTAATTTTTATTAATTTTTACAAATTTTTACTAAATACCTAATTAAGTACTAAAATGTCATGTATCATTTATAGGGAAGTTTTATTTTATTATTTTTTTGAGTGATACCAAACGATCCCTCATTCATTTGAGGAGGGGGAGGGCAGAGAGTGCAAGGGCGCCTAGAAGATTTTTTTTCTTTTTCATACTCTGGCTGCTAGCTAGATTATACAGAACTCGTGTTCTGCTCTTTGTTTGATAATCCATTAGCGGACCAACTCTTCCCAGCGCTGATGTTGGCGGATCTTTAAATTATACGAGGCTGGTGTGTTAAGCTGTCAAGGGTGTATTTGAAATAGTAAAAAATAAGATAAAATGAGATAAAATATAATTAGAAAAAATTTTGTGTGTTTAGTGCACACATCTCAAACAGCATTTTTTAAAAATGAACAGTAAGATTTTCATTCCGATGGATTGAATTTTCGTTTGAACAGATTTAAAATTTTATATCAGTCATGACTTTTTTACACTACAATACGTCGAAACGATTTCTACAATCCGTTTGGATAACCGTTTCGACAGATGTTGGTTGTGGGAATCTGTCCGAACTGTTTCTATAATCTGTCGGAACGGTTTCTACGATCCCAGAAAAAATAATCAAAGTGAGTGTCGTTTGATAGTTTGAGAGTTTATAGTGAGAATGACGAAAAAATTTTTTCTATTTGATTAACCGAATTTTAATTATCCATTTTTTTAAAATGTATTGAACCTTTTTTGAATTTTAAGAGAGTAAGAATATATAAAAATATAATAAAAATTTTTAAATTTTTTTTAAGAGATTTTCATCAAATTTTTATATACCGAACAGGCCTTAAGTGTCATTAATTTCAACGTTATATTTTGGCGTGATCCACCCAATGGTTCTCTTACATTTCCTAAGATAGCAAGGAAATTGGGTGGGTGGCTGGGTGTGTGTTCAAATTTCGGCTATTGCTGAATTGAGGAAGCAACTAATAAAAAAAAAAAAGTCAGATATGCTCCCATTATGCACAAGTGGGATTGAAATTTACCTGACTGGTGGATTCGGTTGTTAGCCAGATTTCAGAGATAGTATTCTGGAGATGTATTCAAAGGATTGTGCCTCGAATTCTTTTTTCCCCCTTGCAATTATTGATAGCCATCATTATTATTTGGTTACAGTTGCCATTATTCTTTCTTAAGTTGTAGTTTTGAACTGATAGGCAGGAACGGATTCAAGAATATTATCAAGCGAAATAAAATTAAACAAAAATAAATATTATAAAATTTTTTAATAAAAATTAAAAAACAAAAATAAAAATTATATACTTTTTTTAAAACACAATATCTTTTTATGGGGTCCCTACACCTTTTCATCGTTAGAAAAATTGCAAAAGAAAAAAGGTTAATAAAAAATTTCAATCCTTTTTTATTTAACAAAATAGTTAAACCTTAATTCAGATGTATATCGATAAAATTTTGAATTGAAATAAATAAATTAACAATTCTTCGAATGACACAAGTACATAAATAAGACAACTCATATAAATAATCAGTAGTTGTAAAATTTAGACAACATAAATTATATAATATTAGAGGTAATTTGATTTAATTTTTGGGTTTGTAATTCGTGTAATAATATAAAAAGTGAATAATTTTTAAAAATTTTAGAATTTTTAACCAAACTTCATCATGCCAAATGAATTTATTATAAAAATTTATATATTAAGCTAAACACGAATAATACAATAAAATATTTGAATATAGAATCAAATTATAATTTAAGTACAAAATACCTTAGTTATCTTTGGGAGAGATGAGATTAAATTTTGATTCTTGATCTTAAATAAATTTATTGTAAGTTGAAAATAGAATTTTAGTATATGTTAAAATATTTAAATGGCATTTTGATTGAAAGAGGACGAGAGTTTGGGAGATAGAGAAATGGGGTTTAGAAAATAAATAATTAAATAAAAAATTAAAGGTTAAATGATTAAATAAAAAATTAAAGGGCTCTTGGTGTGTGGGTTTACTTTGGTTGAAAGAAATAGACGTGTGGAAAAGGAAGAGATATAGAAAGAGCAAGAGGGGTGTAGAAAAGAAAGACGAAAAGGTAAGTTTGGCTCAGAGAGAGAGAGAGAGATGTAAAAATAATAGCTGAAGAGGCTGTGCTTTTAGTTGAGAGAGAGAGAGAGAGAGTAGAAAAAGTAAAACAAAAAATGGAAAAGTAACAAAAAAATGTAAAATAACTTTTTAATTGATTTGAATAAAAAAATATTCCAAATATATTTAAAAAGATAACTTTTAAATTTAGTATAGACATTTTATATATTATATATTAAAAATAATAAAAAATTAATATAATATATATAAACTTTTTGCATTCATTGAGTGCATTTGTCCCCTTTGGTCCCTCTCTACATCCACCCATGCTTATAGATGTATTAATTTTATACATATCTATTATTACTGTGTTTGGTGTAACAAAAGTTGATGAAAATCTCTAAAAATCTTTGAAAATTTTTATAAAATTTTATACAATCTCGTTTTCTTAAAATTAAAAAACGTTCAATATCTTTCAAAAAAAAAAATCGATAACTAGAATTCGATTAATTAAATAGCAAAATTTTTTTCGTCATTCTTATCATATATAGATTCCTAAGTTACCAAATGACACCCACTTTGACTATTTTTTGTGACGTTTTTAAAATCGTTACAAATGATTGTAGAAACCATTTCAACGAAATCGCGCAGTCAACTTTCGTTCAAATGGTTTCTACAATTCGTTTGAACGGATTGTAGTGTAAAGAAGTCATAACTGCTTAAAATTTTGAATCTGTCCAAACGAAAATTTAGTCTGTTAGAATGAAATCTTACTATTCATCTCCAAAAAACGTGATTTGAGTTGTATGCACCAAACGTAAAAAATTTTCCCAAACCACGTTTTATCTCATTTTATCACACTTTTTAGTGTGCCAAATGCAGCCTATATTATTTTTGCCGTAGTTATATTTTATATACATCTATTATTGCCATACATTATGATTAACCGTTATCGGAATGAAATGGTACTAAGAACTATGTATCTCGTACTTTATACAGTAAATAAAAAGTTTAAATTTTATAATCTCGTAATTCATTTTTATAAAAATTTGTAAAATTTTATATATATATATATATATATAATGTTGCTGTCATGGTCATCCTATTGCATTTTTAGATTGCTACGGTGAGAAAATTCATTGAAATGGCTGCAGTAAAATAATGAACGGTTATAATTTATATTTTAATGTGATGTGACTTTTTATATTTTTCATTAATTGTATTCTAATTATATTTTATTTAACTTTATTTTTGTTTTAAAATTAATTTTATCACATTAAATTAAAATCACTAAATTAAATATAATTAAATCATAATAGTTAATTTTTTCACGAGTCTCCGTGATATATTTTCCCACAGCAGCAATTTGGAACCCAAGTGCAATCCATGTTTGGGACCACTTTTGCTTGCATCACACCCCTAAACTACGCCACGTGTATCGCGGACTCCACGCGCGGCGTTTATAAAATTTGAATAGAAAAAACTTGAACGGGGTCTTGTTGGTTAATTAGAAAGAAACAAGATTAGTACGCTGGGGTCACTGAGTGCTGTCTCTGGCATAATCCGGGCTTGCGCAAATACACTTCAGATTTGGTCAAAGCTTCAAGGTGGCCTGCAAAAAATTTGACGGAACCCGAAATCCAAACTTGGGCTGTGCTTCCAACAAGAGTGTACCATTATTTTATTAACAAAAAAATAAATGATCCAAAGTCCAAGCATGGCATTATAGCATGTTAATATGATTTGAAGGAAGTGTCTAATTGATTAAAATTAATTAAAATTTATTAATTTTTATTAATTTTTTTATTTTCTTTCATTCAAATTTTATTACACGTCACTTTTATATCAAAATTTTATATTTTTACTATATTTTTTACCAAACTTTTGTTAACTAAACACTCCCAAAGCTACTACATAGAATTATGTAAGTACTGATTTTACCATAAACATTCACGATTGGCCATTTACATTCCACGGTTGATCGAGTTGTGGAATTTAGGGTGCGTTTGGTGTTCTAAAAAATTAAATAAAACAAAATAAATCTTTAATAACTTTTATAAATTACTCAAATTCTTTATTACACATTTACACATTCTCACTTTTACTAATTGTAAAAAATTTTAATATTTCGCTAAAAAAATAAAAAATTCAGAAGGAGGTTAACCAAATGCGTAAATTTTTTTTGACAATCATATTTTTCGAGTCGAAAGCTTTTAAACAATTTATATGAATTTTTTTGAATATGTGGGAACGGATTTGAAAAACCATTCCTACGGTTTTGCCACTGTATGTATATAGAGTGTTGATTTTTTGAATCCGCGGGAATGGTCTGAGACAACTGTTTCCACAGTTTGCTACTATTCATCTCCAAAAAATGCGCCAAAATTAGTCAAAAACTATATTTTATCTCAATTTATCTTATTTTTTAATGCTCCAAACACTACCTTATTAGCTAATCCGCTTGAATTGTTTGTCGAAGGAAGCCAATATTATATGTGTTTGGAGTTGTATAAAATTGTAAAAGTTAATGTCTCGTATTTTGTGCAGTGAGTAAAAATTTTAAATTTATTATCTCATAATTCATGTTTGTAAAGATTTGTAGAGTTTTTTAGTGTTTTATTTTAACTCCAAACGGACTTTGTTAAATAGAATACTTGTTCTTATGTACTAGGGTAATATCTATCTGGAATATTCTCATTCCCTTATAATTTTTATTCTATAACAACAAATATATATTACTTTTACACTGAAATTTATTCTCCAACTTGCGAAATATGATTATTCTCATAATATGCCCTTGTACTATGAAAACGTAGTTATAATTCTCTAATTTGTATTAAATTCTCACTCTCATACTCACATTATTCAAACCATTAAATTTATTTTAACTTATTTCCACTAACAACCAACCAAATGTATCATAAATTCTATCAAATTACATGAAAATTAGAGAGTTATAAGTACTAGTCCCATAGTACTAGAGTATTATTGAACGCTCTAAATTATTGGTGGATCAATATTCCCTAAGGCCATTTAGCAACTATACGAGGTGGACATTAAATTAGTCATAGACCAATTTTACTTCTTTTACATAGCGGTTAATAAAAATGACGCCAACATTTAGCGATTGTTATGTGACTATGACTGAAAGACATTGATAATCATGTATATTTTTCTTAACTAACCATGACAATCACTATGCAGTCACTAAAAGTTTTAGCGTTTATCGCACCCACCTTTCTAGCAATGGTTGCCTCTATAACATCTAATAGAGTATCAAGCATGGTAAATTAATTTTGTCATATTTTTATGCAAAACATGGAAGATTTTTCACATGGACATAAATAATGCTTCAGGACATGGAAGATTTAACTATATTTTCCCATTGAAGTGACGTGAAATAATAGATTATACATATGTATTGTTTTCTAAGAAAAATTTAGAGAGTGTTTGAAGTGATAAAAAATGAGATAAAATATGATTTAGGAAAATTTTTAATGTTTGGTACACACATCTCAAACTGTATTTTTAAAAAATGAATAGTAAGATTTCCGTTTAATTTGACGAATTGGATTTCCGTTTAAACGGATTTAAAATTTTATGTCAGTCATGAATTCTTTGCAAATTATACCGAACTCGAAATGATTTCTACAATCCGTTTGGACAGAAGTTGATTATGCAAATCCGTTTGAACGGTTTTTACGGCCCAATAAAAATTAATCACAGTGAATGTCATTTGTTGACTTAGGAGTCTGTGGTGGGAATAACAAAAAAAATTTTTGTTATTTGATTAATCGAATTCTAGTTATCGACTTTTTTTAGAAAGTATTGAACTTTTTTCAAACTTCTAGAAAGTAAGAATGTATAAAAATATAATAGAAATTTTCAGAAATTTTAAGAAATTTTCACCAAAGTTTAGTACACCAAACAAGTCCTTAAAAATATGAACACTTCAAATAAAGTTTAAAACAAATAAAAAATATAAGAATTATAAACACTTTTAGAAAAGTGTTATTAAGTATTTATATAAACGTATCTATTATTTTTTATTTTATATATTAAAAAAAGTTACATTTTGGGGAAACACGGCTTTCGCTTAGTCATGTGCATGCGCTCTCATATATTTTTAATTATGTTGGTTCCTATATTAATTTTAATTTTAGTAAGTCACACATTTTTGAATATTTAAAAAATAAGTGCTTATCATTTAGACATATTAGTGTGCCTTTTAATTGCAGTGTTGGCATGTCATATTAATATTGGTGTGTCCAGGCTTGTCTATTTTTTGATTTTTTTTGATAAATTAAACATTTTAATTTGAATATTTGAGAAATAAATGTTCATTATTTAGGCATGTCAATTTGTCTTTATACTTCTAAAATTTTTACGTTAAAGGGTCATATTATTATTAGTGTGTTCGCACATATTTTTATTTTTAAATTCGGCACTTTCTGAATGTTGATATATAAAATACGAGTTAATCATTTAGATGTGTCAATTATATGTTAATATAATTTTTTAGATTATTGTACTAATTAACGTGTCCTTTGCTCAATCATGTCTATTATTTTTAATTAATTTTAAATCAGACACATTTTACGAATTCTAAAAAAAACGTGTCTATTATTTAGATGTGTCAACGTGTTCTCATATATATATATATATATATATATATTAGTGGTTAACCTGTGCCTACGACACTCCTTAACTAAAATAACGTATATGCTGTTCTCCCAAACAGTGTGTAGTGGGTGAAACACAAATATGTAAATATCCCAAATATATATATTCCAAAAATGTTAATTAAATATTGACATAAGAAAATATGTAAATTAAATATTGACATAAGAAAATTTATAAATTAAATATTAACATAAGAAGGCAATTTTAATTACTAATTTCAGCTCTAATACAAAAATGTGCCTGTCAAATCCAAATCAAGGCATCCAAATGTACCCAAGACAATTCAAGGACCAGTGGCCCAATATATGTGAATTTTCAAAAGAGGTGCTAGAAACTAAAATATACAAAGAAAGAAAATTAAACCTTATTAGCAGCCAGTTGATTGCCAAATGCATTGATTAAGCCAGAGAACTCAAAAAATGAGAGCTTTCCATCTTGATTATAGTCCTGCACAAACCATAAGGGTTCAATCTATTGAAATCTGCTATAGGCTTAATTTTAAATCATTTTTTGTAAGTAAATAAATTTATTAAAAAGGCATCAAGGAATGCCACTTGATTACAAAAAAAAAAAAAAAAAAATCAATGAATACAAATTAGGGGAGCATATCCTCAACAAAAGATTTAAAAAAAAAAAATTGAACAAATCCGGTTCCCTCGTTCTGATAACTATCTAACAAAGTAGCCAGAAACAAAACTCTTTACTATATACTATGGTCAATCAGCTGTTGTTCTAATCCAATGGCAGAGATCACCACGTCAACTTCCTTGACTGTAGCTACCAAAACCTCATGATCGTACATATCTCCCTATCACAGATCCATAATAATATCAGTATAAAACATGGTATTTTTTGGGGGATATATTTATTAAATAATAAATGTTTTAAGAAATCAAACCAAATTTTTTGATATTTATTAAATAATTTGTTTATAAAAATATTAAATTAAAATTTGAACACAAAATTTGGGGTATTGAAGGGGCAAAATGAGATTTGTTCAATTTTGAGAATATATATACACACATATACACTGATGATTGTAACTCCGTAGCTTTTCTTGAATGTCTCTATGAGTTTGGACTTGTCAAGACTCTTAGCTGTGCTTTCTCTGATTAATGCAAAGGTTGGGTGCCTAGATTTTGCACTGGCCTCCACTAAGAATTTTCCAAAGTAACCCGTGGCTCCAACGATTAGAATCTTGCTTTTCTCTGATGCTCCCACAAGCGTCGACCTCTTCCATCCCCACTCTCACCAGCGCCGAGCCCAAACCCTATTTCCTGAAACCCCGACCCAGACCCGAGCCATAGCCCGTACCCACTGAAGACGAAGAACCCAGTGCCTGGCAGATTTAGCAATGAAGAGAGACGCTCGATCCCAGATCAACCAAAATGTTTGGATTTCACCTAGGCAAAAAGAAAAGGTAAAGTAAATAACATACCCTACTCTTCATATTTCTGCTTCTTTGATTTCCTTTTATTTGAATGCTGTAAGGAATCGGAAGAAGTAATTCCACTAAGACCACGCCCTGAGTCTTGAGTGGATCGGTCCCTAGACCCAGTTGGCTCTCTTCTATTTGGAGACCTTGAATGCTCGCTGTCCGGTAACTGCAACGTACGCGAGGGAGAAAGAGAGAAAGAGGAGGGGTTGGCTGGAACAGAGAGCGAAAGTGAGATATATATATAGAGAGAGAGAACCAGCGATGGCTGAGGTGGCGGTCTGGTGGCTCTGGCGATTACAACGCAGGGATGGGAGAAAGAGAGAGAGGAGGTGTTAGGCAACAACGCAGGCGAGGGAGAAAGAGAGAGAGAGAGGAGGCATTGGGTTGGAATAGGGAGAGAGTGTGAGAGAGAGGGTTGGCGGTACTGTTCAAGAGTAAAAAATTGGGCAGGAGCTTCTAGAAGATGGTTTGATGTGTATAAATCTTAGCCGTCCATTATAATTTTTGAGAGGGATATTTTTGAATTGGGTTGTGTTTTATTATATAGATATATGTTTTTTAATTTTCATTTCCTTATTAGTATTAGTAGTGTGCCAAATCATATAATATCTTTATCTCATATTTCCTTTTTAAAATTTTTAATATTTTCATTGCTAACGTTTAAGTTTGGTAAAAATAAAGAAAAAAAAAGATAATAACATAAAACATTATTTACTAAATTTTAACCTTTAAAAAAAAAAAAAAAAACTTGTTATGCAGCAGAAGAATGCATGGCAAATAGCATTTCACTTATTATTTATTTATTTAGGGGGTTTTTTGAATTGTTAAAATTAGTATAAATTAATTTGTAAAAATTGTGGTAGTGAGTAAAAATTTTTAATTTTATAGATATTTTATAGAATTTTATAGAATTTCAAACCAACCATTATTTTTATTATGAACACCTTTAGTGCTTATACACCACAAGGCAAACAAGAACTATATCAAAGAAACAAAGTAACATTTGAACATACAGAGATGGAACCAAGGCTTAACCAAATGGAGCGTTGGCTCCCCCTGATTTTGAAAAAAATATATTATATATATAGTATAAATATTTTATAAATATATATATTTTTTAAATGGCACCCTCAATTGTTTTTTTTTTTTAATTTTACTTTGGACCATAATTTTTGAGTTGGGCCATTAATAAAATATAAGATTTAAATTCTTAAGTCAGATCATTAATAATCTATCCTAATCAATTAAATAATTTTCAAGATAAATCTTTGAGATTGCACACTGACAGAAGGCAAAAGTTAAGATTTTCTTCGGTTAGAATTACTCTCTCTCTCTCTCTCTCTCTCTATCAGTATTGAAACTGAAACTCCAACCTTGTAAATTCCTCTTTCATTGAAACTGAAGCTCAAAGTTGACAGAAAGTTTGAATGCTTGATATACTTTTTTGTTTGACATTTCTCAATCAACGCATTTCATTTTAAGTCTCCTAAATTAACAGATGTACCAATTGTTTGTTTGTTTCTTTTTTCTTCTTTTTTATTTTTATTTTTTATGCAATTGTGTTGTTGAGTGTATAGATAAATAGGTACCCAATTCTTCTTCTTTTTCTTCTCTTCCTTTTTTTCTTATGTGTATGTGTGCAATTGTACTGTTAAGTGTATACATCCTTAATATCTCATTATTCACATATTATGATTAAGAATGACAAAAGTAATCAGTAATTAGGATTCTCTTAGTCGTGACATTCTGATAAATCTTATTTCTAATCTTAATAAAATTATATTTCATGCATTCAATATCTCCTTTCATATTCTTGATTTATAGATCATATTAATGACGTTTTAAAATGTGATTGAATGATAAATTCTCATGATTGTTTTATCTATGAATAATTAAACATCTAATTGTTGAAAATCCAAATAGACTATTTAATTTTGATATTCTATTTTTGAAATTATGAGGGAAATATTAAAATTTATAAGAATTGTCTCCCCTCTTACTAAATTCTTGATTCTGTCCCTGTGAACATATATGACAACAACAAGTTTAGATGGACAAAGAGACTCTTTCTAGCCTTCTTCTTGTCAGTTACCTAGTTTAGAAGACATTTGCACAACCCTAGGGTACAAAAAACTACTGATTTGGTGCAAGTACTGTTTAATCATTTGACTAACTTAGATTTAGTAATTGTGTTGTAAAACTTTAATACAAAATATTGTATTATAATCAAATAACCAACTTTTGGTTATTTAATTGCATTGAGTGCGTTAACTGTTGATTTGATAATTTGCTATCATTGAAAGTTGTTCTAGAATTTTCATTGATTATTTCTGCATATCGACAGAATTTAATGTCCCGTTTATCTTAAATTTGCATTGGTCAAGAAATATATATATTTTGTATAACTCTTTGACTGCACTAAATAGTTTATTCAAGTGCTTTTGTTTTTCTTTATTCGGTTCGAGTCACTGTTTGATCTCTTTTATAAAATAATAAAATTTCTAGGGTTATTTCGTTTTGTTACGTTATAGTATTGTTTAACTATTGAGTAATTTTGGTTGTTTGCTACTGTGTTTAAAACAGTATTGCAGAACTTGTAACTTATTTGCTCTATTCTGTTAAAAACCTTACTACACAGATCGAGGATTATATTTTAGGCATTGTATTTGTTAGAATTTTGGAAGGAAAAATTGTTTTGTATTATTTTTAAATATTTAATTGGTTATTATTAAATTTAAATTTGTTTATTTTCTAGATTTGAAAATGACAAATGAGACAATAAATTTTGTCACTGTTCTGGTTACAACACTAATCACTGCTCCTAATGTATCAATTAGCCATGGTAAGAAGCTGGAAAAATTTAGTAGTGCAGATTTTAAAAGATGGCAATAGAAGATGTTATTCTATCTTACTACACTGATTTTGGCAAAATTTCTTAAAGAAGATGTGTCATATTTGGATGAGAATGAGATTGACAGTCACATTGTGATAGCGGTTAAAGCATGGAAAGATACTGATTTCTTATGTTGTAACTATATTCTTAGTAGATTGGATAACATATTGTATAACGTTTATATTCCAATACAAATATCTAAGAAACTTTCTTGTGTTACTTAATTACCTTACTCTCAAATGTAAATTCAAATGTCAATTCAGATTTTAAAAGTGCTGAGTAAGGAAAATTAAGTCAAACTTCCCCAAGTGCAAGGTGTAGTTGAAGCACAACAAATTGGTGAATATCAGGTCAATTTCCACAGGGATCTAAGGAACAAAGAAGTGGCTAATTCTAATGGATTAAAGTGACAAAAACATGGCTCACATGAATGTAAAACAGAAACAAAATTTTGATTTGAAATGTTAATGGTTTTTGAAATAATTTTCTAAAGTAAAAGTTAAATTTAACTAAAAATCTGATGTCAAAGAGTTGGGCAAGACAAGTTCAATACCAATCCAAATCAATCTTAAGATGTAAAGAGTTTGTAGATTGCCAATTCGATTTGTTCTGATTTTGAGAAAATTAATTTCAATTGAAACAAACTATGGATCAAACGTTTGATGTGCATAATATATCTTAAAAAAAATAGAAGTTTTAGGTCTAATAACCTATATACAAGATTGTCATGAGGGTTCTAAGTTAAGCAACACCCTATGAACTTATCGATAAAATATACAAATCAGTTTTAATCGAGTCTTGAATCAATGATTCCTAAGGTGTTCAGATGCAAATTGAATTGGTAATCAAAGAACTCAAAATGAAACCATGAAACTTGGCATCTTGAGATTCATTAGAATGAACATTACCCTTTCTTTGGCCCAAGAAATAATCAGCCATTCATATTTAGAAAATTAAAAACAAAAATAGAAATCTAAAATTGAAACATTAAAATCTGGAATTGAAAATGATCTGAAATTGGAATCTAATTACAGTAATTGAAATTGGAATTGAAGTTTAAGACTCAAAACCCAAGCTATAGCAGAATTAGAAAACAAAGCTCTCTCTCTCTTTATATCTCTATATTTCTCTACAGAACTATATTTCTCTATTCAATTACAGAATTGATTCACTGACCCCCCCCATTTTTAATGGAATTCTCTTGTGTGTATGTGTGTGGGACGCATGATGTCAACTCCCTCTCTACTCATTCTTCTTGAAAATTCCTTATTCTGTTATGTGATTCACCACCTAATTATGGATTTTCCATTCCTTGATTTCAAGATCTCTGTCACATGGAGAGCTTGAAGTCACATGGAAGCTATTGCTGAGATATATAACTCCTCATTCGAATACTTTGAAACTGTATTTGAATATGCACCTCCCTCCAGGATGTAATTCACTCACCAACAATATTCGAATATGCCAATCTACATATCTGAATATAGTTCCTTGCTTCCAGAATTCTAAACTGAAGATTTTGACCCTCTTATGTTGAATGCAAGTGAAAGTTCTTGATCCTCTCGAATGGCATCAATCAACTGATGTATTGCACTTTGATATATCCAATGCTTTCATGTCTTTTCCTTTGTATCCTCAAAATGGATCAGATTTCTTTCTTTTGTGTATAAATTTAACGCATGCTTCGAATTTGAGTAGTAGGAATGGATTCTGCACAAAACACAAATTTTATATCATTTATGTGCTATATAAAAGTGTAATTAAATATATAAATGTATAACAATTGAAGTCCAATCACACCCTTAACTACAACATTACTAGTTCCTAGTAATGCCTATAGTAAAAGACGTAAGAGAGCTAATTTATTGAAGACAAACAAAAACTTTATTTTTATTTTTTGAAAAGACAAAAAGTAAATCCACTTTCGTAGGAAATCACGACTATACTTAGCTTGTATAGTAAGCCTTTTTAACCCCTAGGTTCCCCTTAGTGGACGAGTGTAGTTTCATGAGGGCTTGCAGTGATGATACCCACAAACATCCACTCAATTTTCAAATGAATGATATTTCAGTGGTCCAAGAAAACCAATCAGTACCATGAGCAAAAATTTTCATAAGCAAAGTTTAAAAGTCAAAATTTTATAAGAAATGTGCAACTTGCCAAGTGTGTGAATTGAGTGCAAAAGAATAGTAGCTTTTAACTTCATCAACTCAAAATAAAATTTTTTAATTTCATTTAATTTTGAACATTTGCATTCTATTTCTTTCTTAAGTTTTGACTTCAATTCTCACCTTGGAATTCACTCACAAGAAAATAGAACACACAAGGTTTCGATCAAGATGCCCCTTTTTAAAGAGTAAATGTAAATCAAATTCTAAAAGGTGGTATCTAAAGGTCAAGAATGCTTTATTCAAGAAAGAAAAGGACTTGGCATAACTCCATGAAAGATTGGTGTAGTGACTTTACTTCAGAATTTTCACTTTGCTTTCCCAATTCTCAGCTTTCATAATTTAATGAAAATCTTTCCATGAATCTACTAGGACTTGCATCAGGTTGCAATGGGGCCATTTGGATGTAATGCGGCAATTTGAAGGAGGAATAAGGAGTTCAAAAATGTTTTGGAACATTGAAATTATCATACTACTACCTTTCCACAGCTTAACCAAATCACACCCTTACTCCATTCTTTTATTCACATTTATTCTTCTTTTTTTTTTTTTTAATTCTGGCTTCCAAAGCTAACAAAATGTTATTCTCCAAATTAGAATTTTGAAGGTCTAAAATGTATAGCCAGATTTTTTTCTTTCTATTTTTTTAACTGAAATTGAAAAACTAAAATTTATTACCAAAGTGTTTTTCTTTGATTTTTTTTACATCACCAAATTCTCCTTTTTTTCCATTTATTTTTTTCTTCTTACCTCCACAATCCTGGGATTCTTTTCATTGCCTTTTCCCTCTACTTTCAGTGTGTTCCAAAGTATATTAGGAAGGTTAAAGAGCATTCATTGTGGCTAAAGGAATAATGTGATAAAAAGAAAGAAATTTGAATGCTCTATTAAGGCTCAAACTTGGTTACAAAGGTGATGTTCATTTCCATGGTTTCATTCCACTCAACTATTACAGCCAAGAATCAAGATTCAAGTTCAATTCCTCTGTAACTTCACAAACACCCAAAAACAAAATATGGTACTTGGAGTTATTGAAGAAGCTGAAGTGAAGAAATTTTGAAGCTTTTGAAAAGCTTATAGAGTAAATGTAAATCTCTCATGAACAAGGCTTAAAGGCTCAAAAACCTCACTTTAGGTCTAAGTTTCCACTATAGTTGGAAATCCATGAAATGTAATGTTCATTCATAAATTCATTCATCGAGATAAATGTTGAGCAAACCAGTTTCAAACTATACTGATTCACAACCATTCAGCTTTAAAACACAAGGTAAGCAAAACAAATCTTTGAAATTTCAAAATTTAAACTCTACTTCTACTTTATGCAAATGACATTGATCAAATTCAAGTCAACTGGCCTATCATTCATTCAATTTGCAAGTTTTCATCCAATTTTTAGCAAAAACCATTAGCAAAACAAAAGTAAACAAAGTCAAACAATTATCAAAACAAGTTTTTCTATTTTTAGCTTGACAAAACAGGTTTGAAACATCCTAATAAACTACTAACATAAATCTGGTCGGAGGACAAAATAGATTAGACCTATATTTGAATACCTAGGCCTATATTCGAATAGGGCCCATCAGCAAATAATACTTCCAATGTCCAAAGGCCAAATTTTATAATAATCCCTTAGGAATACTCAAACCATGTTTTGTCACCTAATTTGGCTCTATTTACATCTAATGACATCCAACTCAAAGAGAAAATAGAAAATAAAAAAATGTCAAATTTTACAAAAAATATTAAAATTTTTTTTTTTATCATTTCAGCATTTGCAAGCTCAAAGTGGAAAAGGAAGAAAGTCATTCAACTTAAGTAATACAGAACCAATTCAAATAAATCTGAGCATGACAAATCAACTCATTTTAGTCAATTTCAATCAAGACATGATTTCAAATTATCTAGCAATCTCAAATTGTGTCCCCCCCAACTAAAAACATACATTGTCCTCAATGCATAAAATGAAAAGCTTAGAAAAAAAGTTGAGGAAGCAATATACCTGGAGACTGTTAATGAATGCTTAATTTGTGAAAATCACTAAAAGCTCATTGTCCAATTGCTTTGGCCAATTTCCCCTCAACAACATAGTTCACAGTTACAAAGCTTAATAATGTCAAGTACAAGTAAAAGTAGTTAAAAACTAATTTCAAACCTGTTCATACCTCTTGAACCTTACCAACTCAGTTCAACCACTGCAAAGAAACCATTTCATTTGCAACTTGAGGTGATTAAACCAGATTTGAGCAGAATTATTCCATAAACTAGATTCCTCATTTTCCTCCATTGAGCACTACTTGCTTGAATGCTGCAAACTAAAGGTTAGCAATTGCAATTTTTTTTTTTAAAAAAAGAAAGACTCAAAAAAAGAAAAATGAAAACACTTAAGAAAAACTACACTACTATTGTACAGTGGGTAGAATTCCTTCGGTGATCATCCACCTTCTAGGGGATCTTCAAGATCCCAACTCTTTATCTTAGCTACAAAATTCTCATGATATTCCTTTAGCATCTTTCCATTCACTCTAAACACATTATTTGAAGTTGGATTCTCGATATCAACAGCCCCGAATTCAGTGATGTTCCTAATCACATACGGACTAGTCCATCTTGACCTCAGCTTACCTGAAAACAAATGCAGCCTAGAGTCATACAACAAACAGAACCTTTTACCCCACAAATAATTCTCTTCTGTTGATGTGTGCATCATGCCACTTCTTTACTCTATCCTTAGAGATTTTGACATTCTCAAATGCATCATTTCTAATTTCTTCCAGCTCACTAAGTTGCAGTTTTCTTTGAAGACCTAATTCAATAATGTTTTCATTGAAATGCCTCACTGCCCAATAGGCCTTATGCTCCAATTCCATAGGTAAATGACAGGCTTCCCATACACTAACCTATAAGGAGACATGCCTAAGATAGTCTTATATGCAGTCCTATAAGCCTAAAGTGCATCCACTAATTTCAAAGACTAAGATTTCCTATTTGGATTAACTATTTTTTCAATGATTATCTTGATCTCCCTATTGGCTAGCTCAGCTTGTCCAGTTGTTTGGGGATGATAAGCTGTTCTTACTTTGTGCACTACCCCGTACTTCTTCATTAAAAGACCAACATGTCTATTACAAAAATGTGTCCCCCTATCACTTATCATTGCTCTAGGCATGCCAAATCTAGAGAACACATTCCCTTTCAAAAATTTGATTACCACTTTATGGTCACTGGTCCTAGGTGGGATAGCCTCCACCCCTTTTGAAACATAATCCACAGCCACTAGAATGCATTCATAACCAAATGAATTCACAAATGGGCCTATGAAGTCCATTCCCCAACAATCAAAAATGTCAAGCATATAAATAGGATGAAGGGGCATCATGTTCCTCCTAGTGAGACTACCAAGTCTTTGACATCTATCACAAGTGACACAAAATGTATGCACATCTCGAAACATGGTAGGCCAATACAATCCACTTTGCAGAATTTTAGCTGCAATCTTCCTAGCAAAAAAGTGTCTTCCACAAGCTAATGTGTGACAGAACTTAATGACACTATTAACCTCACTCTCGAGTATGCATCTCTTAAAGACCTGATCTGGACAATACTTGAACAAATATAGATCATCCCAGAAAAAATGTCTCACATTACTAAAAAACTTCTTCCTATCCAATAAGGTCTAATGAGAAGGTACAACACCTGAAGCTAGGTAATTAGCTATGTCCGCAAACCAAGGTACTTTAGAAGATTCTACATGAAACAGTTGCTCATCGAGGAAAGTCTCATTAATGGGAGAGTCAAAAGATGCTAAATCCTGATGTGGGAGTCTGGAGAGGTGATCAGAAACTACATTTTTAACCCTCTTATTGTCCTTAATTTCTAAGTCAAACTCCTGAAGTTAAAGGATCCATCTAATAAGTCTAGGCTTAGGATCAGATTTAGTCAAGAGGTACTTCAATGCAGTATGATCAGTGTACACTATGACATGGGAGCCTACCAAGTATGATCTGAATTTGTCCAATGCATACTACTACTAGCAACTCCTTCTCAGTAGTTGTGTAATTCCTTTGTGCATCACTGAGGTGTAATTCTTTTGCGCATCACTAAGGGATTTACTAGCATAATACAACATATGTGGTTTCTTGTCTCTCATTTGGCCTAATACTGCACCAATGGCCTTATCACTAGCATTACACATGATCCCAAATGGTAAGGTCTAATCTGGTGCTTACATTATGGGAGCTAAAATAAGCAAACCTTTGAGCCTATCAAATGAGTCTTGACACTCTGGTGTCCAATCAAATGGGACATCTTGGAATAGAAGATTGCAAAAAGGTCTAGCTATAGCACTGAATGATGTAATGAACCTCCTATAAAATTCTGTATAGCCTAAAAATGACCTAACATCCTTAACACATCTACGGGTAGGGAGTTTTTAAATGATCTCGACTGTGGCATTGTCTATTTCTATTCCCCTAAAAGACATTATGTGGCCAAGAACAATACCCTAAGTTACCATAAAATGGCATTTTTTCCAATTCAAAACTAGATTTTTCTCCTCACACCTAGCCAACATTTTTTCTAAATTTTCTAAGCTCACTCCCATACACTGAAAAAGCCATCCATAAACACTTCAAGAAATTTCTCCACAAAGTTACTAAACAAACTCATCATACATCTCTGAAAAGTTGCAGGAGCATTGCAAAGGTCGAAAAGCATACGCCTATATACAAATGTACTAAATAGGCATGTAAATGCGGTCTTCTTCTGGTCATCTAATGCAATCTCAATCTGATTATATCCAAAGTACCCATCCAAGAAACAATAAAATGCCTGCCATACTACTCTATCCAATACCTGATCTAGGAATGGAAGAGGGAAATGATTCTTTCTTGTGACAGCATTCAATTTTCTATAATCTATGCACATGCGCCATCCTGTTTGGATGCAGTGGAACCAATTCATCTTACTCGTTCTTTACTATTGTCACTCTGGATTTCTCAGGTACTAATTGAGTTGGACTAATCCATTTAGAATCTGAAAATGGGGTAGATAATTCTAGCATCCAACAACTTGATTACCTTCCCTCTAACTACTTCTTTCTTGTTTGGGTTAAGTCTCCTTTGCATCTGCCTAATGGGTTTGGCATCATCCTCCAAAAAAATCCTATAGGTGCAAATCAGTGTGCTAATTTCTTGCAGGTCTGTTATGGTCTAGCCCAAAGCTCTTTTATGCTTCTTTAGGACATCTACAAGCTTAGTTTCTTGGTCTGAACTCAGCTGAGATGAAATGACAGCTGGATAGGACTCTTCCTCACCTAAAAACACATATTTCAGCTCACTAGATAAAGGTTTTCTCTCAAGTACTGGTGGTTTCTCAAAAATCAACTATGAAATCCACTTGCTCACTATTAATTAAAGCTTTCTCCAATGGGTCATCTAAATACTCTTTATCAAAGTATTCCTAAGTGATAGTTTGAATTAAATCAACTTCCACTGACTCCTTATAATCACTTGGTTGTTTGGTCACTTTGAAAATGTTTTCTCAATGGTCATATTGCCAGAAAAGAACTTGATAACTCCAGTCCTACAATTTATCAAGGCATTTGAAGTGGCTAGAAATAGCCTTCCTAGAATAACAAGTACAGCTGGTTGACTCTCTTGAATGGCTGAGTGTCTAGCACTATAAAGTCCACTGGAAAGTAAAAATGGTCCACTTGAATTAGGACATCCTCAACAATACCTCTAGGGTCTTTAATAGACCTATCAGCTAGCTGCAGTGCCACTCTAGTGGGTCTAAGTTCCGCCAACCCAAGTTGTTGGTAAACAGTGAATGGTAGAAGATTGACATTTGCACCCAAATCCAACAAGGCTTGATCTACCATTTGGCTACCAATTATGCAAGCAATAGTAGGACAACCTGGATCTTTGTATTTGGGTGGAATTTTAAATTGCAAAATGAAGCTCACTTGTTCAGTTAAAAATGCTCTTTCTTTGACATTCATATTCCTTTTCACAGTGCATAAGTCTTTCAAAATTTTCCATAAGATGGATTTTGTTTAATGGCATCAAGAAAATGAATATTGATTCTGATTAGTTTGAAAACCTCATAGATATCAGAATTCAAATTCTCTTTCTTGCTCTTGTTCAATCTTTGAGGAAAAGAAAGTTTTGAAATAAATTCAGATCTATCCATTTGGTTTTCTTTTGAAATCCTTTCATTTTCAGAAACTTTTTCACTCTTTTCAAGCTATTTTTCATCAAAAACTTTGATCTTATTTTCAGAAATTTCATTTTTATTATCAGAAATTACCTGTTCTTCCCTCTGAATTCTAATTTCTTGCTCTTCATTGCTTACATTCTATTTCTGCTCAAATTCTGCTCTGCTATCCAACTTGCTGTTTCCAATCTGCTCTTTATTTTCCTCTATGTCACTTTCATTTTCTTCCTCACGTGGAATATAATTTGGTTTCACAATCTGTTTTCCACTTCTCAGAGTTGACACAGCTTGTACATGCTCCAAATTCAACTAATACCAGATGATGATTCACTCAGATGCACTTGACCTAATGGATTTGGTTTGGGTTGAGATGGAAGTTTTCTTGTCTCTCTTAAAGTTAGAGCTTGAGTGAGCTTGGATAATTGACTTCGAATGTCTTCTATTACTCTATTTGTCTGCTCTTGGAATCTTGAATTTTGATTGTTAGTTCCAATCTGCCCTTGCATAAACTGTTGCAAGGTGTCTTCCAATGATCTCTTGTGTGGTGGTTGATAAAGATTGAGGTTATGCTGAGGTTGGAAAGACTGAGAAGGAAAAGGTTGAGGTTGTAATGGCTGTTGGGGAGGGTATTGTTGATTTTGTGCCTCAGCTTTCCAAGAAAGATTGGGGTGACTTTCTGTACCCAAAATTGTAGGTTTTCGAATATGGGTTATTTCATTGAGTATAAGTGTTCACCCCTTGGTTTGGATTAAAAGGTCTTGCTGCTGGTGTGGGATTTGCTTGACCATAAAGAACCTCCTTAAAAAGCTGAAAGTGTAGGGCAATCATCTATCCTATGATTTGAGGTTTCGCATATCACATGCCTCACTTCATTTTCCTTCAATGCTAGCTTCTTTTGCTCCAATAATTCAACCTTCCTTGTCAATGCAGCCAACCGAGCTCCAAGATCATCTATCTCACTGAGACAAAACTTGCCCCTAGCATGTAAATTGTCAAAAAATTCAGAAAAAAAATGGAGAGACTACCTCCTACTATTTAGTGTTTTCAGCTAATGAATCAAACAAATGCAAAGCCTCTTTAGCAGTTTGGTCATAGAATTCACCATTACACATTGTTGTAACAAGCATTTTCAAGTTAGGAGTTAATGCATTGTGAAAGAAATTAACTACTCTCCAAGACTCAAAACCATGATGAGGAAAAGCTTACAATAGCTCTTTAATCATTTCCCATGCTTGTGCAAATGTCTCATTAGGTTTACACACAAAATTCATGATCTATTATTGAAGAATCACTGTCCTATTTGTAGGAAAATATTTCTTTAAAAGCTTAGTTTGCATATTTGTCCAAGTTCCTATGGATCTAGGCTTAAGTGAATTTAAACACATTTTTGCTTTGTCTTTTAATGAAAATGGAAATAGCTTAAGATGAACCATATCCTCATTAGTATTTCTATCCATAAAAATTCCACAAACATTTTCAAGTTCTTTCATATGCATATAAGGATTTTCTGAGTCTATGCCATGAAAAGTGGGTAAAAGCTGAATTGTACTAGGTTTGAAATGAAAATTCTGATGTCCATGTGGAAGTCTGATGCAAGATGGTGTTGTTTGCCTAGCTGGATGAAGGTATTCACACAGAGGTCTAAGAATATTTTGACCAATTTGATCATTCTCTCCTTGAACACTTTCTTCTGGCAAAGTTGGTGGTGGTAGGTCCATGTGTGCTACAGAAGATTCAAATGATGAACTAGATGATCTAGATTCAATTAATTCAGCCAGAGGAGATGGATTATAAACTTCAGAATTAATTCTAACCAGCCTACCAGACCTTAAAACCATGCACAAAATTTCAGATTTAACACAACTCCAACCTAACCTCCCAACTTCACAATTTATCCACCAATTTGCAAAGAAATTAGCCCTATTCTTCTCTAACAGATTCACAACAAATCAATTCAGAAATTCAGAAATCAGATATAGCAATTTTTTCACTAAAACTAATAACTAATACCTATAAAAATAAAAAACAAAAATGGAACAAAGTTACGCAGAGAATTAAGTAGCTCTGTCGTTGAAGTTGGTGGTGACCCTTGTTGTCAATTGCTCCATAGATTCAAGACACCATTGCTTCTCGAAGATCCCCAGCAATAGCACCAAAATCATGCTTGTGTTGCTCAATTACCTCACTCTCAAATGTAAATTCAAATGTCAATTCAGATTTTAAAAGTGCTAGGTAAGGAAAATTAAGTCAAACTTCCCTAAGTGCAAGGTGTAGTTGAAGCATAATAAACTGGTGAATACCAAGTCGATTTCCACAGAGATCTAAGAAACAAAAAAGTGGCTGATTCTAATGGATTAAAGTGGCAAAAACATGGCTCACATGAATGTAAAACAGAAACAAAATTTTGATTTGAAATGTTAATGGTTTTTGAAATGATTTTCTGAAGTAAAAGTTAAATTTAACTAAAAATCAGATGTCAAAGAGTTGGGCAAGACAAGTTCAATGCCAATCCAAATCAATCTCAACATGTAAAGTGTTTATAGATTACAAATTCGATTTGTTCTGATTTTGAGAAAAATAATTTCAATTGAAACAAACTATGGATCGAACGCTTGATGTGCATAATATATCTTAAAAACAATAGGAGTTCTAGGTCAAGCAACCCTCATGCCCACATATAAGATTGTCATGAGGGTTCTAAGTTAAGTAACACCTATGAACTTATCGATAAAATATATAAATCAGTGTTAATCGAGTCTTGAATCAATGATTCCTAAGGTGTTCAGATGCAAATTGAATTGGTAATCAAAGAACTCAAAATGAAACCATAAAGCTCGACATCTTGAGATTCATTGGAAGGGACATTGCCCTTGCCAGGCCCAAGAAATACTGAAATTGAAATACTGAAATCTGGAATTAAAATTGATCTGAAATTAGAATCTAATTACAGTAATTGAAATTGGAATTGAAGTTTAAGACTCAAAACCTAAGCTACAACATAATTAGAAAATAGAGCTCTATATATATATATATATATATATATATCTCTCTCTATATCTCTCTACAGAACTATATTTCTCTACCCAATTACAAAGTTAATTCACTGACGCCCCCTTTTTAATGGAATTCTCTCATGTGTATGTGTGTGGGACGCATGATCTCAACTCACTCTTTACTCATTCTTCTTGAAAATTCCTTATTCTGTTATGTGATTTACCACCTAATTACAGATTTGTCGATTTTAGGATCTCTGTCACATGGAGAGGTTGAAATCACATGGAAGCTGTTGTTGAGATATATAACTCCTCATTTGAATGCTTTGAAACTGTATTCGAATATGCACTTCCCTCTAGAATGTAATTCACTTACCAACAATATTCGAATATGCTAATCTACATATTTGAATATAGTTACCTGCTTCCAGAATTCCAAATTGAAGATTTTGACCCTCTTGTGTTAAATGCAAGTGAAAGTTCTTGATCCTCTCAAATGGCATCGATCAATTGATGTATTGCACTTTGATATATCCAATGCTTTCATGTATTTTCCTTTGTATCCTTAAAATGGCTCAGATTTCTTTCTTTTGTGTATAGAATCAACACATGCTTTGAATTTGAGTAGTGGGAATGGATTCTGCACAAAACACAAATTTTATATCATTTATGTGCTGTATAAAGGTGTAATTAAATATATAAATGTGTAACAATTGAAGTCTAATTAAAACTTTGAGAGTCTTTAGACAAAAAATAGAAGACAGAAGATTCCTCGAAGGAATTTATTGTTGGCAAATTTCTTGAGTACAAAATAATTGATTCAAGGATTGTGATCAATTAAGTTCAAGATCTCTGAGTAATCATACACAAGATACATGCTGAAGGGATGACAATTAGTGAGTCATTTCAAGTTGCTGCAATAATTAAGAAATTATCCCCAACTTGGAAGGAATTCAAAAACTACCTCAAGCATAAGCACAAGGAGATGAAACTTGAAGATTTTATTATAAGATTGAGGATAGAGGAAGATAAACGCAATTTTGAGAAAAAAAGTAACTATCAACGTTTGGTGTCCAAGCAAATGTGATAAAGCAAGTAAAACATACCAACAAGAAGAAAAGGAAGCACACTAGAGAAAGCTTAAGGACTGGCAGTTTTAAAAGATTTTACGAAAAATGCTATATTTGTGAAAATTTTGACCATCAAGCAAAAGACTATCGTACACGGAATGCTCAAGAACGTTTCAAGAAAAGGAACAAATCAAATCAAGACTCGGTGGCCAAACAATTGAGAGCCTATCTGTTTGGCACTATTATATGACTGGTTTTGGCCAGCACATATGGGTGAGTTTGGAATGACAAAAAATAAGACAAAATAAGATAAAGTGAAATAAGTTGTAAATTTGTAATTCATGTAGTGAGATAAAAATTAAATAATTTTTAAAAATTTTTAAAAATTTTATCATTTTTTAGAATTTTTTATAATCCAAACGGAAATATAACTTGATTACAGAAGAGAATGATAACGGGAAGACCGATACATAAAAGCAAAAAAGATGAAGTGACGGAGATGACAGTTGGATTGAAGCACAAGGGCGAAGAGAAGAGAAAATCTCAGCCAAACAACACATTTTTGGATGGGATGGATGGCTAGAATGTAATCAATTGTCGCCCTCATATCGGCATCTCAGGTGACATATGGACCAAAACTGATGGGCCAGGATAGTGGACCGTAGCCAAATGGGCCCAAAATAATGGACCAAGGTCGATAATCCAGTCCAATTAGTTAAGAGCAGAAGAGTTGCTTTGGCTGTCTGTTAGATTTGAGCCAGCAAGTAGAGGACCAAAGTATTCTAATTGATATGGATTTTGTAATCAGAATTCTTAGAGGTCGAATTGTCCTCAAAGCAGTTCTTTATATCAATCTTCCTCTTAATTATTTATTTCCTTTGTTTTTTTTAATCAGCCAGTCACCGTTGGGAAGTCCAGGTCCAGAGGAGTAAAAGCACTCCAAGGGCACACCAATTTTTTCTAATATTTTAATTAATTACTAAGTTTATTAATTTTTTTAACTTTCTCCACTAAAATATACCAAATACAATCTTTAACTTTTATTAACTTTTTTCAAAATTTTCCAACTTTATCTAACGTTTTTTGAATTTTTATAACTTTTATAAGTTTTTACTAAATATAATTTTTTTTAAAGTGACACGTGTTAGTACCTGAATAAAAGTTGCAAAAAGTTTTTTAATTTTATTATTATTTCTTTTTACAACAAATACACGCACATTTTGATTACAAACATTAGATATTTGATGACAGCATTATATGAATATATATGTATGTATCTATGCTGTTTGTTAAGAGCATAGGGAGATTGTAAATTGCCATAGGCACCGTTTGGAGGAGAAAAAAAAGAAGCAAAACATTATCAACTTTTGGTATTTCAGGTATTTGATATAACACTAAAAGTTACTAATTTTATTGAATTGACAAATTATCAAAACTCTAATTTTTACTGAAATAGAGAAGGTATAATAGTTATTTCACCTTAACCCAACTCAAAAGTTACCAAAATTATTACTAAACATTTAAAAATTATCAAAAGTTAATAAAAATTTCTATTTGGTATACTAAATACATAAAATATTCCACCTAACAACTTTTGTTAAAAAATTATCAAAAATTATTAAAAATTTAACTTTCAAATTGCCCTGCTATAATTTATTAATTAAGTTTTTAGATTCTTGGATTAAATTTGCAAGGAGTTTAGGGTTGCTGATTGTTATAGTAATTTTTGCACATCGTGCTTAAATCAATGGTCTTGATTTAATCAAGACTTATAAATTCAGTCAAACAAAATTTATGAGTTTAGTCAAACTTATTTTGACTGAATCAATATTGTTGATTTTAGCACATTATGAACTGATGTGCAGAAATCACTGCAGCCATCAACAGCCCAGGAGATTGAGAATTTTGAAATCTAAATATGTTAATTATACATCTGTTTAAGACCACTGCTCGTTTTAGAATTTGAAAAATAAATATTAGGAAACTGAAATTATTCTAAAGCAAAGTATAGGAACTTCTTTCGCCAATTTTCGTTTGTGAAAAAGAAATTTTTTTTTGAGTTTTCCTAATTTTAGTTTAACAAATTCCGAATCGGACCCGTTCCTACTCCGCCTTTGCCAATATGTTTTTTTTTTTTTCTTTGGTCAATTATTTTAGTAGTTATTAGTTAAAAAAAAAAAAAAGAAAAATCATGAACAAAAACTATTTGTTGATTTGCATGTTTAATTTGTATATTGCACCATCATATTTATTAAGATTTTTTTTTTTTACTGGAGCGTTTAATTGGTCAAAACCAATCAAAACTCATCAAATTTTATTAACTTTTTATACTTTCTTTCAATTAAATTTTACTACATATCACTTTTATATCAAATCTTTTTTTTTTGGTACTTTTTGATCACTTTTACCAAGCAAACACCTCTGCATATATTTGTATTTGGTTTTAGTGTGAACTACTCCCCTAAATTTCAAATATGTACGTATATATACAAGTTACTAATTGTACGGTGAATTAGATTTCTGTAATTTATTTGTAGATAGAAAGCAAATAGAAATTCTAACATTGACTTCGGGTCAAGATTTTTTTTTGTTTTCTTTTTCCTCGTGTAGGGAAGTCTTTCTATGGAACTTTTTCATGGATGAAAACTTCTTGGGATTGTACGTTCACAGTGTACTATTGTTATTTTTGGGTTTGGTTACATGTAAATACAAAGATTTTTCGGAGGATCGTTCATTCCAACACCATTTACTCTCACCAAAACATATTTAATTTTAGAGCTTCGATATAATTGAATATATGATGATTTTTTTTTTTGAGTAACCCAGAACGCTAACTAATTTATTGTAGTCTTATTAAACTACATAACCGATAAGTAAACTGGAGAGGTGCACATTACTCCTCACGTATATTTCACTTAAATCAGGAATCAAATCTGTGCAATTTTTATTGGAAGTATAACCATAGTCATGAGTCATGACGATTTTAAAATGCGTTATATTACGAAGATATAAATTATATATGGATAATTATGATATAATTTAATTTATTCTTTCTTATGTGTGAATATTGATAATTAACACCAAATCGTGTTAATTTAATGTAAAAATAATATTAGTCAAACAATTTTTTTGACAAATATTTAAATTCAAAATAAAAAATTAATTGTAAAATTCTTTATATATTCTTTCAGTATCAAATTTTCTACGCTGATTTTTTTTATTCTAGTTGTATAGCCTAGTAGAACTTGTGCAGCGGTTTTATTTGGGGTTTGTGGCAAATGGGGTAGCTAATACATAATTTCAAACTTCCATGGGTAAATTTTCAATGCCATTTTCCTTTTTACCCATCCTTTTCTTTTTTCCCGTAACTCAAAAGTACATGTATGGTACTAGAAAATTCAAGAAATTAAGTACAACTATAATAATGATGTGGCAATAAATTATTTTATAATTAAAATATATTTTAAAATTTTAATTAAAGTGATACGTATACTAGTAAACATTATTTCAATTACTTTTTTTTAAATGTATTATTTTATTGTATTATCTGTGAATTTATTTCCTCTAGTTTAACCAACAAGTTTTTGGGCACCCTCTTGTTTATATTAATGTATGTAAGAGAAGATATATATAATTGATGAATTTTTATTTTTTAAATCATGTCAAAATTTCCTTAAAATTATGCAATAGAATTTGTTATTTTTATATCTTAGATTGAGTATATAAGAAAGTATTGTATAATAATGTCTAATTAGGCTGAGTTTGAGTATCAAAATCAAATTTTAATTTTTTTGTAATTTTTTTTATCTTATATGAATTTTTCATTAAATTTGATTTTTTTTGAGAAGTTGTAATTTTTAGGCGTGTTAATTGTATTTGTAAAAAATAATCAAAAAATTTATGTCAATTTAGGTAAAAACTAAAAAAAAAAAAAAAAAGAGGGGATGACTTTTTACCTAAACGGATATATATATTTTTTTATTTTTTTACTAATGTAATTAACTTCTCAAAAAAATAAATTTTAATTAAAAATATATAAAATAAAAATAACAAAATATCAAAAATTATCTCTTTTTTTTTTTTGGGTACCCAAATCAAACTTACGTAGCCGCCAGCTAAAAATCAGATGCATGGGGGTTTAGGGGGCTGCAGTAAGAAAATTCACAACAGGGGCTATAATGGGTAAATTGACGGTCAGGATGTGATTGTATTAAAATAAGATGTGTCTTTTCATATTCCTCATTAATTATGTTTTAATCAAATTTTGTCTGACTTTTATTTTTATTTTTATTTTAAATTTAATTTTATTACAATAAATTAAGACCATTAAATTTAATACTATCACGGTCTTGGCCGTCGATTTACCCACTACAGTCTCTGCAGTGAATTTTTTCACTGTAGTCCTGTGAAACCCATGCATGGGTTAAGGCGGTCTCATGCGTGAATCACACAAGTCAATTAATGACGGTTTTTAATGTTAAATTTCCAAAATGCATACGTTGATGGAAAATGTTACTTCCTTACAATTAAAGATGCTGAATATCGGATTCCAAGAAGAAAATTTGCATTCAACCATCAATGATGAAGCGCAGGACTCCAAGAAGTAATAAGGGCGAAGAGAAGAGAAAATCTCAGCCAAACAACATACTTTTGGATGGATGGATGGATGACTGGAATGTAATCAATTGTGGCCCTCATATCGGCATCTCAGGTGACATGTGGACCAAGCTGATGGGCCAGGATAGTGGACCGTAACTAAATGGGCCCAAATAATGGACCAAGGTCACTAGTCCAGTCCAATTAATTAAGAGCCAGAAGAGTTGCTTTGGCCGTCTGTTAGAATTGAGCCGGCAAATACAGGACCAAAGTATTGTAATTGATGGGGATTTTGTAATCAGAATTCGTAGAGGTTGAATTGTCCTCAAAGCAGTTCTTTATATTATTCTTCCTCTTATTTATTTCTTTTGTTTTTAATGATCAACCAGTCGCCGTTGGTAAGTCCAGGTCCGGAGGAGTAAAAGCACTCCAAGGGCACACCAATTTTTTCCAAATTTTAATTAATTACTAAGTTTATTAATTTTTTTAACTTTCTCCACTAAAATTTACCAAATACAATTTTTAACTATTTTCAACTTTCTTTAAATTTTTTCAATTTTATCTAACATTCTTCGAACTTTTATAAATTTTTACTAAATACAATTTAAAAAAAAAAAAAGTGACGCATGTTAGTACCTGAATAAAAGTTACAAAAAAATCTTTTTTTTAATTTATATTTTATTATTATTATTTTTTACAACAAATACACACACATTTTGATGACAAACATTAGATATTTGATGACAGCTGCATTATATGAATATATACACGTATGTATCTATGCTGTTTGTTAAGAGCATAGGGAGATTGTAAATTGCCATAGGCACCGTTTGGAGGAGGAAAAAAAATGCAAAAAATTATCAATTTTTGGTATTTCAAGTATTTGATATAACCCTAAAAGTTACTAATTTTATTAAATTGATAGATTATCAAAACACTAATTTTTACTAAGATGGAGAGGGGTATAATAATTATTTTAGTTTAACCTAATTCAAAAGTTATCAAAATTATTATTAAGCATTAAAAATTATCAAAAGTTATTAAAAATTTCTATTTGTTATACTAAATACATAAAATATTTTACCTAACAATTTTTGCTAAAACAATTATTAAAAATTACTAAAAATTTGACTTTCGAATTACCATACTATAATTTATTAATTTTTTAGACTCTTCGGATTAAATTTAAAAGGAGTTTGGGGTTGTTGATTACTGTAGTAATTTTTGTACATCAGTCCTTGATGTACTTAAATCAACAGTCTTGATTTAATCAAGACTTATAAATTTAATCAAACAATATTTATGTATTCAATCAAACTTATTTTGATTGAATCAAAATCGTTGATTAAGTATATCAAGACTGATGTGCAAAATCACTGCAACAATTGGCAGCCGGGAGTTCGAGAATTTTGAAATCTAAATAAGTTAATTACATCTGTTTAAGGCCATTGCTCATTTTAGAATTTGAAAAATAAATATTGGGAAAACTAAAATTATTCTAAAGCAAAGTGTAGGAACTTCTCTCGCCAATTTTCGTTTGCGAAAAATTAAAAAAAAAAAAAGAAAAAATTGAGTTTTCCTAATTTTAGTTTGACAAATTCTGAAACAGACCCGTTCCTAACTTCCTATTCCGCCTTTGCCATTATGTTTTTTTCCAACTATACTTGGTCAATTATTTTAGTAGTTAACAGTAAAACCATAAAAAAAAAATCATGAACAAAAACTACTTATTGATTTGCATGTTTAATTTGTATTTTGCACTATCATATTTATTAGGTGTTTGATTGGCAAAAATTTGACTAAAAAGTATAGTAAAAGTATAAAATTTGATGTAAAAGTGATATATATATATGGTAAAATTTGATTGAAAAAAGTGTAAAAAATAGTAAAAATTAATGGGTTTTAGTTGGTTTTAATCAACTAAACACCCCCTAAGATTTTTTTTTTTTAACATATATTTGGTTTTAGTGTGAACTACTCCCCTAAATTTCAAATATATATGTACATACACACGTTACTAATTGTACGGAGAATTAGATTTCTATAATTTATTTGTAAATAGAAAACAAATAGAAATTCTAACATTGACTTCGGGGCAAGATTTTTTTTTTTTTTTATTATTATTACTGTCATCGTCGTCTCGTAGAGAATGTCTTTCTATGGAACTTTTTCATGGATGAAAACTTCTTGGAGGTCTGGAGTTGGGATTGTACTTTCACAATGTAATATTGTTATTTTTAGGTTTGATTAAATGCAATACAAAGATTTTTCAGGGGATTATTCATTTCAACACTATTTACTCTCACCAAAACATATTTATTTTTAAAGTTTCAATATAATTTAATATAGGATCATTTTTTTTTTGGTTACCCAGGATCCAAATTGATTTATTACAATCTCATCGACAGGGGCGGATCCAGAATTTTTGCCCAGTGGGGGCACCGGTCGTCAGGGGGCACCGGGCGCCAAGGGGGGCACCGAACACCCAAGAAAAAATAACAATCGACTTATTTTTCAATTAAGAGTAAGAGAAAAAAGATGTTATTTTTAGAGAGAAAATAAATTATTCTTGAGTATTAACTAGTGAATATATTTCTCACAGTTAATGGTTCAAGCACCTGAAGTTTATTAGAGATATCCATTACTACAAAAAATATAATTATTATTAAATTTTATTATCTATAAAATTTATTATGTTATATGCTAAATTTACTGATAGTATAAATAAAAATATGTAATAATGTATTAAAAGATACACTTTATTTCACAAAAAATACCAAATTTGATTCTTTTAAACTTTTTATATGTTAAAAAAATTTGAGTCAACTTTAAATTTTTAATAAAATCAAAATATCTTAATTTTTAATTAATTTAATTTTTAAATAAAATTAAAATAATAAGGATGGCATTTTAGTAATTTTATCTAAAAAATTGAGGGGGTCACTTGCCCCCCTTGTCCCAACGTAGCTCTGCCCCTGCTCATCGAACTATGTAATTTATGGGTAAATTGAAGAAATGTACACTATACTTTACACATATTTCACTCGAATTAGGAATCGAACCTATGTTGTTTTATGTGAAATATAACAATGGCCATGAGCCACGACGGCTTTAAAATGCATTATATTGCGAAGATATAAATTATATATAGATAATTATAATATAATATAATTTATTTTTTCTTATATGTGAATATTGATAAATTAACACGAAATCACGTTAATTTAATGTAGAAATAATATTAGTCAAATAATTTTTTTGAAAAATATTTAAATTCAAAATAAAAAATTAATTATAAAATTCTTCGTATATTCTGTATACCCTGGTAGAACTTGTGTAGCGGTTTTATGTAGGGTTAGTGGCAAATGGGGTAGCTAATACATAATTTCAAACTTCAATAGGTAAATTTTCAATGCCATTTTCCTTTTTACCCATCCTTTTCTTTTTTCCCATAACTCAAAAGTACATGTACCGTACTAGAAAATTCAAGAAATTAAGTACAATTATAATAATGATGTGGCAATAATTATTTTATAATTAAAATATATTTTAAGAAATTTCATTAAAGTGATACATATACTAGAAACCATTATTTCGATTACTCTTTTCTAAAAAAAAAAAATTGTATTATTTTATTTTATTATCTATGAATTTATCTCCCCTAGTTTAGCCAGATAAGTTTTTGGGCACCCTCTAGTTTATATTAATGTATATAAGAAAATATATATATAATTGATGAATTTTTATTTTTTAAACCATGTCAAAATTTCCTTAAAATTATGCAATCGAATTTGTTATTTTTATATCTTAGATTGAGTATATAAGAAAGTATTATATAATAATGTCGAATTAGGCTGAGTTTGAGAATCAAAATCAAATTTTAATTTTTTGCAATTTTTTTATCTTATATGAATTTTTCATCAAATTTGATTTTTTTTTTAAAGTTGTAGTTTTTAGACGTGTTAATTGTATTTGTAAAAAATAATTAAAAAATTTATGTCAATTTAGGTAAAAACTAAAAAAAAAAAAAGAGGGGATGACTTTTTATCTAATTGGATATAATTTTTTTTTTTTACTAATGTAATTAATTTCTCAAAAAATAAATTTTAATTAAAAATATATAAAATAAAAATAACAAAATATCAAAAATTATTTTTTTTGGGGGGGGGGACCAAAACCAAACTTGCGTAGCCGCCAGCTAGAAATCAGATACATGGGTCAGGGCGGTCTCATGCGTGAATCACACAAGTCAATTAATGACGGTTTTTAATATTAAATTTCCAAATGCATACGTTGATGGAAAATGTTACTTCCTTACAATTAAAGATGCTGAATATCGGATTCCAAGAAGAAAATTTGCATTCAACCATCAATGATGAAGCGTAGGACTCCAAGAAGTAATAATTGAATAACTTTGGATTCGAGTTTCAAATTATGCGTCTTGATCTAATGGTGTTTGGCTGATTAAAATTAATTAAAATTTATTAATTTTTTTATATTTTTTTAATTAAAATTTATTATAAATTACTTTTATATCAAATTTTTATATTTTTACTGTACTTTTTGATTAAATTTTTATCAATCAAACACTACTTAATTGATTAGAGCCACACTTAATTAGTTAATTCCAATAGCTATGATAAAGGTATTTCCTTCCCCTAATATAAGTATATATATAATTTTCTTCTAATGCCAAAACTAATTTTCTTAAGATTGTCTGCAAAGGGAATTAATAAGGTACTGTTTGGTATTAATTTTTAATTAATTTTTTAAAAAAAGACATATTTTATTACTACTTCATAAGTTAACCATTTAGCCTCCCAAAAAAAAAGTTTTAAAGTATAAAAGTCAAAAAGTCGAATATCTAGAGTTTTTATTTTATATGCATTTGTACTTTCCAAAATGCTCTATCCCAATTTGTATAATTCACAAAATACTCATCATATATATATATATATATATATAACTAGAAACCAAATATTCAACAAATTAAATTTGAACAAATATATTTAATGCAAATATGTTCTAAACAAAATATAAAATTATTAATAAATCGACCATTCAAAATTTCTAAAATTATCATTAAAGATTTAATTATTAATTTTACTAGTAACCAAAAATAACATAACACAATTCATATATGGTATAAAAGAACACTAGTAATTTTTGTCTAGAATTGTCAATTTCAATTGGTTTGGGCTCTGACAAGTGAGATATATAAATATTTTATACTAATGGCAACAATGGATGGAGGAGTCTTGTTGTTGAAAATGCAAATGGAATTGTAATTACTACAAATTATGACGTTGTATGAAACTGTTGGCCTAAAATTAATGTCTCCGATCCACGGTAGGCAAGAACATTGAGCAAAATACAGTTGCGTAGTTTGCTTGAACACATATATATTCAATAAATATGTGTAAGCAGTTGATTTTGTTATAAAATTATGAAGGTGATTTCCATTACAAAGATGAATGAGCATATCAGTTTACCATAAAATCGATAACGTGTAATTATAAAAATCGAATCGTGTTGATTCGTAACTATGAAGATAATATATATATCGCTGTTGATTATATTTAAATAATAAAAATAAATTTTAATATTTAATGATTATATTATATCTAAAATTAATACAATAATTCATTTGTATAATTTAAATAAGTTTAATGTAAAAATAACAACTAACATGTGTAAAATAATTATGTTTAGTATCAAAACAAAAACATGTATATAAGTTATTTGACTTTACCTTTTTTAAGGTTTTTACAAGGAGAATGGAGAGTAATAATAAGACAATAAAGGGGGTAAAGAGAGCAACAAAATAGTGAATTAACTATAAAATTTATTTATTACTAGAAATGTTAATAGAATGGGTATAAGAGGGAATTTAACTCAATCAAACCCATTAAAAATCTGATAAGAAATACTCTAATAGGACTGGAACAGGTTTAAAATTAAAATTTAATATTCATGAAGTTTAGAACGGATATGAAATTTGTGTATAGAATATCTGATACCCGTTTATACTTATAAGATGCTCAGTACTCAATATCCGTAAAATACTCAGTAAGCACCCGTTTAATAAAATAAAATATAATATATATTTATAAAAATACAATTTTATCCATAAAATAAAATTGCTTAAATTCTTGGGCCTAGGGAACTTCTACCCCTTTCCTAATATTCTTATTTTTCTTCTGAAATCATGTCATTGAATTTATTATTGATTTACTACGGTAACCTATCCAAAGTTGGTTGTTGAAATATTTCATCAATTACTTTTTTTTTTTTTAAGTAACGAGGAGAAATTTTTTTGTAGGCCCTTCGGGGTTTATGAGAATAGCAAAATGCTCGGCTTACTGACATGCGCCTCACACCGACCCCCAGGTCAATCACGAGTATCCATCTGATAAATCAATTTTGACTAGTCGTGACATTGAGCGTTTCCTCCAAATCAAGCCAAAGAAGTCCAGCAGCAAGCTCTTTCGCCTATTCTTTCCTTTAGTTGGCAACACCTATCTAACTAATCAATTTCGACTAGTCATAACCTGAAGTGTTTCTTCCAAATCGAGTCAGAGTAGTCCAATAGTAGGCCCTTTCACCTATTTCTTTCGCCAGTTAGCTAGCTCATGAGGGAAACTCCAAGAAAATGACTTTCCTTGGAATCGAACTTGAGACCTCCCTTAAAAAATTTCAAGTTTTGGCCAAATGACTTGAGTCCATTGGTTTATTTCATTAATTACTCTTGATGTAAATGCATCTTTGTAATTGTTTCTTTTTACTATTTTAGATAGATTATATTTGTTGTTGGAATTGGCAAAAAAATATATGTGGACAATAATTTTAATGGACGGAGTCATGTGTTAAACTTATAGATTGATTAATGGGTTTGTTCAATTTGATAAATTTAACATTTTTGTCATTTACTAATTTTTTATTTTAAATCAAGTATTTAATGGATTTGTCTAAAAATTTTTCATGTAATATGTTTAATTGTGCTTAATCGGGTTTGGTGAGTTTGTGATGAGAGGGGTTTAGATTTCTAATTAAAAAACTAAACATGTTTAGGGTAAGAATGAAAAGCAAAAAAATAAATGAATTTAATAATAATAATTATTAATTAGATGAGTAACTTACCTGTTTACAACCCTATTCATTATATTATATTATATTATATTATATATATCACGTTGTGTCTATTATTTCAAAAGTAATTAACAGTTAGATATATATCTCTAATACCAAATGCCTCTAAATATTTTAGAGGCGTTTGATTTGCCCAAAAGAAAATTAAAATTAGTGTAAAATAATACGTAATAAAATTTAATTAAAAAAAGTTAAAAGAAATTTGATAAAAATTAAAAATTTTCAGTATTTTTTTCAAAATTTAAACACCCACTAGATTCGCAGGGTCTTTAAAATGTGTGCACACCAATTTCATCCCTCGTTAACCATGAGCACAACAGCATCAGGATTAGCTAGACTTGTGTGAGAAAGAAGAATGCTTGTAAATCTGGAGATATCAAAGTCATTGGGAAGCAACTTACCAAAAAAAAAAAAGTAATTGGGAAGCAGCCCAAATGGCGGCGCCTTTGACCTTTGAGAGAATTAACATGTGAAATTGGAATTACCAAAAAAAAAAAAAAACAAACATGTGAAATCGGGAATTCAAGAAAGAATCCGGAAAAGGGTGAAAGAAGAAAAAACCCTAAGCCATATTCAAACAATGATTCACCAGACTTACGTACCTCAATAACAATACCAAAAATCTTAATAACTTTTTTATAAATTTTAAAATTCTTTTAACAATTTTCAAAAAATTTAACATAAATACATTGGAACGAACCTAAAAATCCGTTTGGACGGTTTATCTCTTCAACATTTTAACGCAAAAGTCAAAAAGTTCAACAATTTTTAAAAAAATTTGACATAAATCTGTTTGAACAAACTCAAAAATTAGTTCGGACAGTTTCTCTCTCCAACATTACATAAAAGTCAAAAGGTTATATTATTCATCTCTGAAAAATATAATTTGGTAACTGCGTGCTAAACGTTAAAAAATTATCTAAATTATATTTTTTTTTGTTATTTTTCAGACACTCTAAATACACCCTAAGTGGGAACAAAAGAAATAAAATCATAGTGCAATTTTTCTGGATGTTTCAATTAACGTTACCTCAGTCGACCTTGTTCCCATCAAAGTACTTCTCAGTCTTCTTCCTGATGTCATTTGAAATTAGTGGTAAACTTGTGATGTCCTACATTCATACTTGATATCTAATATTGAAATTTTGAAGGAAGAAAAAAAAGAAAAAAGAAGTTGACGAATTCTAACCAAATCGATCAACTGCACCGTCCATATATATACGTCATATATTACAAAATGTAAGCTATATAAGCGGATGAGTCCTTACAACAACACCACCGCCACCGCCACCACTGCATAGTCTGCATTAATTGGTTAAAGTTGGCAACATGGAGAAGCTAACTATCCAAACTTTGTTGCGCAATTTCTTTATTGTTTTTGTTATCCTATCAGTTTCATGTCCAGAAATAATATCTGATGAAGTTGGTTAGTCATCTCAGCTGCCCAAGAAGCTTCTGATTTTCTTGTTTAATTAAGTAATTAATTACATACAATTTTATTATTATTTTGTTCGCATGCTAACATATAATTTGTTATGTTCGTAATTATTATTATTATCATATTTTTTTTATCGATGGTGCAGAGGATGAGACTGAGTTTGAATATGATGAAGACAGTGACAAAGGACCGGATCACTGGGGAGAGATTCGGCCAGAATGGAGCATGTGTGGGCATGGAAAAATGCAGTCTCCAATTGACATGTTGAATGAGAGGGTTGAAGAAGTGTTCTACTTGCGGAATCATAGAAGAAATTACAAGCCATCTAATGCCACCCTTATTAATAGAGGCCATGACATTATGGTAAGGAAATAGAAAGAGAGACTTCATCTTCACCTTCATCTTCCTCTTCTTTTCTTTTTTCTTTTTTTAAAACCGTAATATATATATATATATATATAAATACAAAAATTCTTTCTAATAATATAACTAGGAGTGGAGGGTAAAAGAGAGCTGCACTAAGCTCAAACCAAGTGCAGACAAAAATTACTAACCAAATTTTGGATAAAAAAAGAATTAACCCAACCTAGTTTATGAACAATTCAACTTCAGCTAACTCTATATGAATTTTCAATTTACTCCAATCCAGACCGATATATAATCCTAACTCCACCCTCAACACAACTTTGCTACCATCCATTTCAATGGTTCAATAATAATTGTAGATGGATGATTAGAAGCGGTTTCAAATTTGAGTTAGTTTCTTTGGCTGTGTTTGATATAAATAAATATGTATAGAGAAAGAGAATTATTGATGGAATAAACTGAAGTGGATATTCAAAATTAATTCTTCTCTTGGGTTGCTATGAAAAGTAGATGAGAAAATGTAAAATAATTTGATAAATAAAAAGAAAAATTAATTGGTTTAAAAAATACTTAAATACTATTTCATTAAATCTTCTGACGCGACTAAATAAAAATATATATTTAAAATTTTTTATTTTTAGCCTTATCTCTCTTACTATCGTTTCTATTTCTCTTTACTTTTTTGTTTTCTCTTATCACCAAATATTTGATTCCATCACACCCTTAGAGATTATTACAGCATGGGATTAAAGGTCATATATACCAAGGCTCTAGTAACAAGAAAATTAAATATATAAAAAAAAAAATCGTTTAAGGAGAAGGAAAGAAATTGGAAGTAGACATGTGCATGACTCAACATGCATTTATTCAAACTTCATTTGTTAACATAGGATGCATTTGGAGTGATAAAAAATAAAATAAAGTGAAATAAGTTATGAATTCATAATTTGTACAAAATAAATAATTTTTAAAATTTTTTAATATTTTTATTATTTTTCTGAGTTTTTCATTACCTCAGATAGAGCCATAATAACATAAAAAGCTATCTTTCTATTCCTTTCACAATGCTTGCTTGTTTTTAGGTTTTTTTTTTTTTTTTTTTTTCCTTTACTTATATATTATTTATTGGCGAATGCAGTTGAAATGGGAAGGTGGTGCTGGATATATTGACATCAATGGAACTCGGTATGAACTCCAGCAGTGTCATTGGCACTCTCCATCTGAACACACTATCAATGGCAGAAGGTGCTTTTCCTCTCTCAAAAGTCATGTTACAGTCTACATATAGGAAAATGGTATTGCCTTTCCGAAAAGTCTAACAATATATATATATATATATAATAATATGATTATGGTGAGTTTATAATATAACAGTACTGTAATGAGTTTTTTTTTTTTGAAAGACTTTTCTTGTGGGATAGCATATATATATATATATATATATCAAATAGGTGACTTGTGCCACGTCCACCTTGTGAGCATGTCGCGTCCGCCGCACGTTCACCGTCAACACTACAAGCGGCGTCTGCCGCACGTTCAATGTCACGATTTAGGAGTTGTGTCACCCTCACCGCATGTTCACTTTCGACCCTATATGGTGTCACCTCCGCTGCAAGTTCACCACCATGCCTTAGGAGTGGCGTCGCACGATCTCTGTCGCACTATACAAACAGTGTTGCACCTACCCCACACGTTCATTCTCATGCCACGTGAACGCCGTCGCCCTCGCTGCATGTTCCTTGCCGCACCATACGAACAGCATCAGTCTCGACAATTTGGTTACTTAAATCTAATTTTAAAAATTTTGTCCTTTTTATATTAGTATGTAGGTTAAGTCTAAATTTTTTTTTTCTTGGTCTAAAAATTTTTTTTGAATTACACTTAACTTAGAGTGTTGCCCAAGTCGAAGAATTTGCTGGGTCACCGCTAGACCGGCCCTGCATACGAGCAGTGTCACATTCATCGCACGTTCACTGTCGCGACGGTAACATTCCTATAGAGTAAGCGTGTGTGGGCATTTTACGCCCCCTGGTGATCCTCATACATGTGCAAGCATCGTCTCTTTGGATTAGAGGTAGGGATCAAGGACTCCTAGTGGCGGACACATCATTACTAGCGGGATCGTCGAGACACAGGGTTTAGTGGGTGGAGTTAGAAGTCGAGATACCTTTAAATGGCCTAAAAAAAGAGAGTCACCATCCGATAAAGCTGACCAAAACGTGATCGTATGAATGCAATCGCAATTCTCGTATTAGCTAGTCAACAATATGGAGATGCTACCTTTACTTGGTTGGATGTATCTACTCTAACAGAAATGTCTTCGCCACCTAACCGGATACCACCATTACAGGCATGTGGAGGCCAACTCTCTTCTCTTGATCCCTTCTTACAAATACTTTCCTACAAGCATCTTTAGGCCCGGGGATTGATTCATTTCCTCTCAACTCAGCCATAACTTTATCCCTGTGATCTCTCTCTCTCTCTCTCTCTCTCTCTCTCTCTCTCTCTCTCTCTCTCTCTCCCCGGTCCAGTCTAGTTCTCACTCAGTTCAAGTCCAATGTGTCCCACCACTGAAGACGACTAACGGTGTTTCTAGCTCATCGAACCATCCAATTGATCATAGATCCCCCACATATACTAGGTTGATTTTCTCCTCTTATTTTTTATTTCTTGTATCAACCACAGGTTTGATCTAGAGCTTCATCTGGTTCACAAGAGCAAGAGCAACAGGAGTGCTGTGATTGGGATCTGGTACAAAATCGGCCAGCCTGATTCTTTATTGTCTGAGGTAATGAAGAATCCGAGGTTTTTCAGTAGTCAACATTTTTGCCGTACACACGTCATTATCTAGGAGGTTTCTAAACTTTAATACCGTGAAAAGCGTTTGTAAATTCTCTCTCATGCTACTGTGTTTCTTTAGATGAAGGAACACTTGACAGCCATGGCAAACACTGGGGAAAAAAAGAGGTTGGTGGGTATGGTTGATCCAAAGCAAATTAAGATAAGGAGCAAAAAGTACTACAGGTACATTGGCTCTCTTACGATTCCTCCATGCACTCAAAATGTCATCTGGACCATGTTAACAAAGGTATATATGCTCTACAAGGCTATCAGTAAATCATCAAATTTTATTACCGATCTCGCATAATTAATTTTCTCTGTATTGCTCGTTGAATTCATCAGGTGGGAACTGTCTCCGAAGAGCAAGTCAAATTGCTAAGCGACGCTGTCCATGATGTGAGTTATATACAAATAAGAAAGAAATTATTCTACTAGAATTTTTAACCAAAAAAAAAGACAAGCTGGTTTAGTTACAAAAAAGTTGATTACAGTTTTTTATAACTATTTTTCTGTTAATATAATTTTTTGTTCATCAAAATTTAATTTTGTTTTTGAAAATTGTAACTTTTAGGCATATAGATTTCATTCATAAAACAATAAAAAGTTTTATGTCTGTTTTGGGTAAAAGTTATCTGTTTGAATAAAAATATAATAAAATTTTAATTTTTTTTCCTTAACTTTTACCAAAACAGACAATAATTTAATTTTTTTAATTTATTTTTTGAAACACTTAAAAGTTATAACTTCTAAAAAAAATCAAATTTTATTGGGAAAAAAAGTCATACAATTAGTAGAGAAAAAATCACAAAAAAATGATTCTTTGTAAACCAAGAGGCATTATTCTAATAAAAATGTATTGTGATAGATTATTATTATTTTTTTAAATAAAAATTCCATAATCATACCATACTATTCTAGTTTAAAATCTAGAAAACAATTCTGATTTGCATTACTGGTTATACAAATATACTATTATAATGAACTTAATTTGTTCAGCTTAAGTTTTAAATCTTGATGCAATTTTTTAAAATTTAATCTTCTTTTTATTAATCCTAATGTAATTACAATGGATTTGTGGTACTCCTATTGGATTTTTACTTTTTATTTTTTCAGTAACACGAAGAACAACATTACTCATGATAATTAACGAGGTGAAATTTCCCCTGCAGGAATATGAAACCAATGCAAGACCAGTGCAACCAATAAACAAGCGTTCAGTGCATCTTTATCGGCCACAGGATCGTGAAGATTGAAATTTATGATTTTACTAATTTAGTCTTTACCTGCTTTCTTCCTATATAGATCGTTGGATAGAGCTATATAAGTCGAATATATATATATATATATATATATCTCTGTGTGTGTGTGTGTGTTTGTGTGAGTCCGATCAGACATATATATGTATGTGTGGGTGTGTGAGCCCGATTGTATTTCTTTTCTTCACATGTGTTCGCATACATCTTCCCTGCATGGAGGAGTTCCCCTGTTTATGCTCTTTTTTATAGGAATAAAGACTCGAGTAGCATTCATATTTGGCTCGTGTCTGCTTTGTTGGACACGTTAGAATATTAGCAATATCTCACCTAAAAAAGACGAAGTTTTAGAAAAAGTTGGGTATTTATTTTATTATTTATATTTAAAAATTAGCTACCATATGTGCTAGTGCCATACAACCAACCAAATAATCAAACAAACCAACGAAAAATAAATTTGGCAAGAGGAAATTGTTATTAAACTCAAAGGGAGTAAAACTTTGGCTCTTTGTATACTAGTCCAAATTAACTTCTTTCACCATATAACTTAATTGCAACGTTTCACCGCAATAATTACACGCATCGAAATTTTCCATCTTGTTGTTTGAATCCGTTGCTCGCATCCATAATTAATTTATCACTCCAAGCAAAAGAAAATAATCAACTAGTTACACGATGATTAACCAAATAACATCAAAATTTTTTCAGCAATCAACACTCAATGATGGAGAATTTGTTCTTTGGCCAATGTTTAATGACTCTTGAAACATGAATGACTCTTCATAAATTGTGAAATCCTTTCTATGAAAATTATAAAAGAAGGTGGTTTAAATAGTTGAGATAAATTCTAATTGAGCATAAGATTTGACTGGCTCGCAAATATGCAGTTGAATAAATTTCCAAGTATAAAGACATGCGATGTAATTTTACTTAGTGAGTCCAGGATCGAATCCATAAGGAACTTTGAGATTGAATACTAAGGTTTTCGAAATTCTTCTACCTACTGGTTTCGTTTTAAAAATAAGAAAAAAAATTGAGTTGTAAAAAGTATTGATTAACTAACTAATAAACAAATAAAATAAATTGTAAGAATTAAACTAAACTAAAATTTAGGAAATTAAATTAAATCTACTCTAATTAATGGAAAAGAAAGCTTCACTAGTGGAAATACTGGTTTTAGCGACCGCCAATCAAAGGCTAGCAGTCGCTAAAACTTATTAGTGATCGTGTGGTGACTGCCGTCCATGGGTCGCAAATGCGTCATCGCTAATAACATAGTGGTTACGGTCACTAATAGTTATTAACGACTAAAATGGCAAGCGCCAGAAAATTTACTCCGTCAATATTAGTGATCGCTTAAGCGATCATTAATTCTTTCCCATGAACTTGGTGCCAGTCTCCGTTATAGGGCGAGAAGACATTAGAGACCGCATGGTCATTACTAGCGATAGCCATGAGCAGCCACAAAAGTCAATTAATTTTTTTAATTATTCTTTTTTTATTTTTTCATTTTTTCATTAGCGATCGCTTATGGCAGTCGCAATAAACTTTTTTATTTTTTAAAAAGATTATTAATTTTTAATTATTTTAATTAATTTTATTAATTTTGTAAATTCATTTATTATTTTATATTATTTATTTTTGAATATTTATTTCTAAATTATTTTTATTATAATTTTAATGACACCTGTATTCCATGCACATGTAATAATTTTTTTTAAATAAAATTAAACAAAAATATTTATGTACATATGTAAGAAAGTACAAAATTTAATTACAAAATTTGTTATATACATGTGTAACACAAAAGGAAAAAAAAAAACAAAAATGTTTGTCTAACGGTTGGTCAGATGAAAATCACCCCAATCCAATCCAAGAGGATTAGCAGCCATCGTTTGGGTTCTACAATAAAACAATAAGAAAATGAGAATGTGACAACAAAACATAAATATATTTATAAAATTTTAATTAGTTATAAATACAAAAATTAATATTTCTAACCTGAGTAGGGGGAGCATGGTTCTGACTCTGAGACAAGCCTCTCTATCTCGGCCATCATCTCGGCCCGAATCGACATCTCTCGTGCATCCATCTCCGTAGGAAGAGTCTAGAGCAGGTTCTTGTTGTGGCGTCTGGCCTAGAAAAAGCTAGCTGCGAATGCCTCTGCTTGTGTGATGGACCAACGTGGAAGGCCTGCACCCCTGGTGAGCGTGTACTCATAGCCATCACGTTTGATGATAAAGTAGAATATCTCATCCCCCTTCGCCTCGGACTTCCTATCATCTATTGACGACTTGGCCAAACAAGCCTCAAACTGAGCCTGCGTAAAACAAGACAATGTGGATAAGAAACATACGTAATTAAATTATATAAAGAAAAATTTAATATGCTCATTGGCCAAAATAAAATCTTAATTACCTGTATGGCCCAAACCTTCGGTGAATTCTCATTGCAGGTCTCTAACTAAATAACCATTCAATCAGCCTTCTGGCCCTACTTTTGCAATTGTTGAATAGAAAATTATATGTTAATAGTTTATTATCGTAGGAAATAAAAAAAAAAAAAGAAATTTTTACATGGTAGATTAACATTTTATTTCCTGGCGGACCTGTGTAAAGTGCTAATCTCTCCATGTGGCTAGGGCCCTGCATCCCTCAGGTTTGCAAGTTCCTCTCAGCCACCTCATGTTTTCATTTCTTATCGATTAGTTTTTATAAGTTATGCCTTATAACTTAGAAACTTAAGGAAAAATATTCAAATTGTAATCTAATCACCCGTGCCTCCTTGCTCAATTAGTAACTGACAAGTTCAACCCACTGGTGGGGGAGGATGCTTGATGAGACCTGCTGAAGGATGTCATGGTCAATCTTATGGCCCTTCCAATGGCCAAACTAGATCTTGTTCTTATGGTGCTTCCATATTTTCTAGCACTTGTCATAGCAAATGTCTTGGAACTCTGGAAAAACCTCAATCACATTAGTCTAAGAAGGACAAATTACAGAATTTTATTCAATATATATTGCAACACAGACACTACGTATAGTATAAAGCAAACTATGCTATGTGAAAACATATTTAGGTGCCTGCACCTTGGCCCAGGGGCACTTAAATGCATCTGCAAGGAAAGCATCCCAATTAAGGATGGTTAGCGAGAATCTGATTGGCTACGAGACCATGTGTCTGATCTGGGAGATGAGGGTCATCCAGCCTTCCCCACCAGGTGAGACGTGTCATCGAACTGCACGATCATCAACTATAACCTGCAGTTTCACTGTGACGATGCCTTTGAAGGCCCTCTACTAGACTTGAAAGGCCTCTTCAAAGTAGGAGAATATGTTGCATACAAAATATTAAGTTTAATGAGTCGAAAGAAAATTTTTAACAACTACAAAATGTCTTAATCTACACCTTCTCACTACAAGGTGGTTGGTCCTATCCTGTTCGAGAGTGCACAATCTAAATTACACTCAACAACTCGATGCCTTCGTCCCTATCTAAACAAAATTTTGACAGCAGATGTTCGTATGAATCTCCAAGTACACGATGTAGAAAGGACATCAATCATACTCTGTGTATGCACCCAACGAACAACAAAACGTCAATCGAAACTCTATCTAACATCAGATATTATATGAGTAGTTAAAGACAAGATGAATAGTTGTATTCTCAAACTATCTGAACTAGACAATTCAAGTATCGTGTGCGTCAATTCCTATGTGTTCATCACAAGAATGACAAACCTAATTGAAAACCAAATCTATCACCCAAGGATAACCAAACGGTGGCGTACAAGATTCTCGAACGGATTTAAGTTTCATTAATACATGCAAGTGAATAAACTAAAGCATTTCTAATTTGTTTTTAAGTTTGATTTCTATTATTAGTTTATTGACTATCTAATTAATAACACAAACACTAAATTAAACTTAAATAACAAAAATGTTGAATTGGATTAGATTATTATTAAATTATTTGGATTGAATAAGAATTACTATTTAATTGGATTGGGCCCAAGTAAAATATTAGATTAGGTCTAATTATTAAGGGGTTTGTGTGTTATTATTAATTTAACTAATTAAATATCATTAATTAATTAATTATAATATTATACTATTATTATTTGACCTAATTTCCTTATATTATTAATATTACATTGAATTGTGCCCAAGTAAAATGCTGGATTGGGTCCAATCATTAGGGGTTTGTGTATTAGTTATTAATTTAACTAATTAAATATTATTAATTAACTAATTATAATATTATTATTTTACCTAATTTCTTTATATTATTAATATTGAATTGGATTGGGTCCAAATTAAATAATAAGGGTTTGTGTATTGGTTATTAATTTAATTAATCAAATATTATTAATTTACTATTATTAATTAACTAATTATAGTATTATAATATAATTATTTTACCTAATTTCCTTATATTATTAATCTTGGATTAGATTGGGTCCAAGTAAGATATTTGATTAGGTCCAACCATTAGGGGCTTTGTGTATTAGTTACTAATTTAGTTAATTAAATATTATTAATTAAATATTATTAATTAATTAAATATAATATTATTATTTTATCTAATTTCCTTATATAATTAATATTGATTTAGATTGGACCCAAATAAGATATCGGATTAGGTCCAATCATTAGGGGTTTTGTGTATTACTTACCAATTTAACTAATTAAATATTATTAATTTAATATTATTAATTAACTAATTATAATATTATTATTTTACCTAATTTTCTTATATTATTAATATGAAATTGGATTTGGTCCAAGTAAAATATTAGATTGGGTCTAATCATTAGGGTTTTGTGTACTAGTTACTAATTTAACTAATTAAATATTATTAATTCAATATTATTAATTAACTAATTATAATATTATTATTTTACCTAATTTTCTTATATTATTAATATTAGATTAGATTTGGTCCAAGTAAGATATTAGATTGAGTCCATCATTAGGGGTTTTGCGTATTAGTTACTGATTTAACTAATTAAATATTGTTAATTTGATATTATTAATTAACTAATTATAATATTATGATATTAGTATTTTACCTAATTTGCTTATATTATTAATATGGGATTGGATTGGGCCTAAGTAAAATATTGGATTGGGTCCAATCATTATGGGTTTTGTGTATTATTGTTAATTTAACTAATTAAATGTTATTAATCTAATATTAAATTAATATTAATAATTAACTAATTATAATATTATTATTTCACCTAATTTCTATATATTATTAATATTGAATTGGATTGGACCTAAGTAAGATTAAGGGTTTGTATATTATTATTAATTTAACTATTAGTATTTAATTATTGTTATTAATATTAATTTTACTATAAAATAATACTACTAGTACTACAATTATTATTATTACTGAATTTTACTATAAATTAATATTACTATTAATTCTATAATTGAACTATTATTATTAATTCAATTAATTCAATATTATTATTTGTATTATAGTTGAACTAATGTAACATTATAAGTTAATGTTATAGTATTTTAATTTAATATTAATTTAAGTTTAATAATACGTATGTATTTATTATAATATTATTCAAATTAGTAATTATATTTTAAATAATAATATTTTTAACAATTTAACTAATTTAATATAGCCATCTCGATATTAATCTAACTAATTTAATTTAAAGTAATTTAATTATATTATCAATATTGTAATTTATTATTTAATATTTTAACTTATAATAATATTTTATTAATTTAATATTATTATTTAATATTATTAATATGGTAATTTAATATTATAATATTATGAGTTAAGCAATTTAATTATATTTTGAATATTATGTTATAGTAATAATAATAATAATAGTAGTAGTAGTAGTAATTTACCTAATTTTATTATTTTTAATATTATTATTTAATATTAGTAATATTGTAATTTAATTTACCTAATGTAACATTATTTAATTAATTTGGTCATCATAATATTAACTAATTTATTATTTAATATTTTAAATAATAATAATATTTTTATTAATCTAACTAATTTAATATTTTATTATCAAGATTACGATATTAGATTGCCCAATTTAATTTATTATTTAATGTTATAATTTAATATTAATTTAATTTAACTAATAATATTATATTATTAATATTGTTATACTAATATTAATACTTTCATAAAACAGCAAACAAAAATTTTTAATATCCCTCCAACAAAATTCCAACAATGTTACAATAATATTCCAACAAAATTCCAATATTTCCAACATTCCAACATTCTAACAGCAATCAAAATAAATTCCAAACAATTTATATGGACAAAAAATAAATAACAGCAAAAAGAAAAAAACAGTGCAAAAATTAAAAAATAGTATTATGAAACAAAAAAAAGTTCAGTTAGAGCAGTACATACCAGAAAAAAAAAAAATTAGTTCCAATATTCAAATAAAAACTCAAAATATGTCAACATATTTCAACGAACTCCCATCTTCCATCATATTTCAACACAAAAACAGCATATATACATACTAAAATCGAGACAAGCAAAAAATAGCTAGGCATGAGGGCTAAAAAAAAAAAAAAGTAGAAACAAGGAACATACCTGAAGATCAAGAGGAACGGAAGAGTAGATCGGCATAAACTCAACAAAAATAGAAAAAATAAACCAAAAAAGAAAAATTTTAGTTTAATTTGTTACTTTGTGTGTGTGTGTGTGTGTGTGTGTGTAGAGAGAGGAAGAGAGAGAGAGCGCTAGCTAGGGACGAAAGAAAGGTACTACTCACCTAAAGTTGTCGGTAGAAGGAGGCAATGATCTTCTGGTAGGGAGAGGTGGGAGCAAAAGGGGAGGAGAGGGGGCTCAGGAAAAAAGGAAAAGGCAAAGGATGGAAAAAGAGAAAGAGGGAGAAGAAAGAGACAAAGAGAGAGGAAAAAGAGAAGGCATTCTACCCGAGTATATTGGCAATATTAGTGACTGTCAAAAGCAATTGCTCATAGAGTTTTTGTCAATTGCCCGAGTTTTAATGTCGCAAATAGTTAGCCACGAATTAGTAGCGACCCTTAACCCGACGACCACTAAAAGCAATCGCAAAAGCTATATTAGCGACCGCTTCCTCTGCGAGTACACCATTTTCTAGTAGTGATTCAAAATTAAACTAAATTAAAATAATGAAAGCGATAAAACTACGCATTCAAAATAATTAAAAATCTTGATCTCACCTACAAATCCAGATGGATTTCTTATTCTCTAATGAAATATATTTTTTTATCTCAGTTTATAGCTTAAGTATAGGAAAAGTAAACAAGAAGATGTTATCGTTAAAATAATTATTGCAAATCACAGTTTTAGAATCACATTTAGGATAAATCCGTCTTTGGTCCAAATCTTCTTTTGTTTATTTCAAAATATGATGAAGGTTTTAATCAAGTCACATTATTAGAGATTTCAACAAAATATAATCGAGATTACAAGTTTGCGAAAGCTTTTGAAAAGAAAGAAGAAGAAGATTCAGAAAAAGAAACCCTAGCAGATAAGTTTTATGTTGCATATGAGAATTCAATCACATCCAATCATCAAATAAGGATCTACCCATCATTAATGGGTTGATCTAAGATGATAAACTACTCTAATATTATAAGCAAATAATCAAAACAAATAAAAAAAAAAAAGAAAGAAAGATAAACTCTGTTGAAGAACGCTTGGACATTATTGAAAACTACAGAAAATCTTCAAAATAACGTTAAATCCAAACTTTGAATGCAAAAAACTAATCTAAACTTTCTCTAAAAACCTAAGAACTTTCAAAAATATAAAACTAAAATCTATGAAAAGTTATTCTCAAAGTCTGAGAAAAAGAATGTATTTATAGGGTACAAAACCCTAGAGTTACAACTGAATCACAGGTTGCTCTCGGATTGCTAGTGTTTGGACGGTAGGACAAGATGTTTGGATAGTAGGGATGGTAGATTCAGTCTTCGGCTACACAAAACTTGTAACTCTTTGAGTCGTCTTTCCAACCCAAAAAGAATCGCATCAATCGGAGTTATGAGCGAAAAGTTATGGTCAAAATACTAACAATGTGTTATGTTGAACCATTCAAATAATTTCGAATTGTACAACTTTGGAAGCATGATTTTGGGGCAGATAGAGACCTCTTTTGGGCTTAGGCTCTCACAAAAATTATAGCTCAAAATGTGTACTTGATTTTAGGTTTTTAAAACACCTCAATTAGACCCCAGAAAGTCAAGATATGCCCCAAATCCTATGGTGATTAGAATTTGTCCAACTTTTCAGTCTTTACTTTTAAACAATGTTTCAAGGTCCAAACGAATTCAAATTTTGACTTAATAACTTTATGAAAAGTTTGAGATGTTTTCTACAATTTTACTAAAGGCCACTTTTAATTTTTGGAACTCTTTCCACGTCAGAAAATACATCTATCCTATTCCAACAAAAAATACATCTATCCTATTCTAACAAGCTATTTTAGTGTATTTTTTGGTAAAACTTGCATAAATGAACAAACATAAATAAATAAAATAAAATTAAAATAAATATATTAAAGCACAAATTACCGATATTAGTATAGAAATCAAGTTTTATGATTACACTTTTTAAGTGTAATCAAGACTCAAATTTATAATTTTGAAAGTATTTTTGCACCGTCCCTATGAGAAGAAGAAGAAGAAGAAGAAGAAGAAGAATAATAATAATAATAATAATAAACTTTGACTTTGAGAAGATACTCTGAATATTTGAACCTTACACCTAGACCCCTTAATAACATTTGAACCTTACATTTAAGTCCATCAGTTAATTGACTCCGTTAACTGCACTGTAAAATGACGAGAATGCCCCTGACTCAATTACACTTCCCATCTCTCTCTCTCTCTCTCTCTCTCTCTTTCTCTCTCACTACACAGTTTTATCTTTTATTATTGAAAATTGTTTATTTTATTAAAATATTTTATTAAATTATATTAATTTTATTAAATCTAATAATAATTTATTATTAAATTAAGTTATAATAATACATTTTATTAAAACTAATTATTATTAAAAATAAATACTTATAACATTAAATTAATTAATTTAAATATATTTTATTAAATTAATTAATCAATTAAATTTTAAATATATTTTATTGAATTCAATTAATTTTATATTTTTAATCAAATCATTTATTTTGTATAAATAAAATAATTTTAAATTTTCCCCTTAATAAAACCATCATAACTATATATACTATGTATAATATCAAAAAATTAACAATTCTAATTTTACACTAAGGTCCCGCTTGGTAACTTTTTATTTTTTATATTTCTGTTTATGTTTTTAAAATTTTATAAACTCGTAAAAGAAATATATTTATTAAATCTGTTTTTATTTTTTTTTTTGTTTTCACAAAAATGAAAACTTAAACAGAAAAATATAAACAAAAAAGTATTTTTACTCTATTTTTTAACTACAAACATTTTATCAACTTCAAAATAAAAAATAAGAAATATTTTTTAAATATAAATAAAAAATCAGAAGTTATGTAAATAAAAGTGTAGATTAAATAAAAACTTCAAGTGATATCCATAAACATCCTAGTTGGAATAAAATTAAAAATTATGGATAAGTTGTAATTCTGTAGAATGTTAATTTCTTAAAAAATAAGTAAGATAACTATAATTAGGTATCACGTGTCACAACTATATGCATGTCACAATCGCAACAGAAGTTAAGTCTTAGGCGGCGCTAAGATAGTTATAATTAGGTGTTATGTGTTACAACCGTTACGCAAGTTAGGTGTTACATAGCCAGCGGCGTCGTCAGACTCTATTTTATTTATATGTAAATGATTTGAGTTTTTTTTAATTGTAATCTATTTTTTAGTGTGATTATTAACATTAATTTTTAAATTTTGTTATATTTTTTTATTATTGATAAAACTTTTATTTTTTTTATTTATTACCGGGAAAGCTTACTCTTTATTATATTTTTCGATTTGGTCATTCAAAAGTACAAGGTATGAATTTTTTAATTTTTATTGTATTTTTTAACATGATTGTTCACATAATTTTTTAGATTTCTTTATATCTTTCATTGTTTTTAAAATTTAAACTTTTTGTGTGTTAAGTTAGAGTAGAAACTTTTTTTTATAGTTATTTTTCAATTTATTTGATGTTCTGCTCAGATTTATTACTATAATTATTTTTATTAAATAATATTCATTTACATTAAAATTATTATTTGCTTATGTATTTTTGGCTTATTTTTTAATCTGTCCATTCAAATGTATAAGATTTTATTTTATTTTTTAATGTAATTGTTAATTAAATTTATATTATATTTTTTATTATTAATAAATTTTAATTTTGTTCATTCAAATATACAAAATATAATTTTTAAAATTTGTTCTATTTTTATTTAATGTGATTTTTAATGTAACTTTTTAGATTTTCTTAATTTTTTTATTGTCCTTAACATTTTTAATTTTATGTGTACTAAATATCAAAATTCTATTTAAATTCTATATTAATTTATAGTTACCTAATAGAATTATATTTAATTAGGGATTATAGTTAATCTACTTCTATTTAACGAAAATATAGTGTATTTTATGTATATTGAAATTTTTATCCTTACCCGTTTCATAATAATTATATTAGTTTTTATATTATTATGTTAAAATTAAATATCACAACTTAATTTAGATAAAAATTAAATACTAAGTGATAATTTTATGATCCTACTAAATATAATTTAATGAATTTATTTTAAATTTTAGTTATAAATTTTATTTAGATAGCTAAAATGCATTATTCAAAATATATTTCCACCAAATATAATTTTATGAATTTTTTTTAAATTTTAGTTATATATTTTATTTAGATAGTTAGAATGCATTATTGTATAATATATTTTGTTAAATATAATTTTATAAATTTAAAAATATAAAAATATAAAATTATTTAATCCGAATCTATTTAAATCTATTATAAATTTTTATCTAATTTATCATTTATTCTAATTATAATTTATCATAACATTTATCGTAATATAAAAAAAATTTACCAAATAAAAAATAAAAGATAAATTATTATTTGACAACATTCAATTTTAGAGTTATAAATAATTTTATGTTTTTTTGTATTTTATATTTTAATAAAAATTAAATTATTTTATTATATAAATTTAGAATTATAAATCAAATCAAATATTATTATCATCTTATCCCAACCTACTTTGATAACTGTGATAAAATAAAAATAATGTAATAAATTAATTTTTAAATTTTTATTATTTTACAAATCTAATTTAACGTAATATTTCAGGTCATTGATATTATTGATGAACATAATTAAGCGATAATAATAATTTATTTATTATGTGATATTTTAATTAGTAAAAATAAATTAATTATGCATGTAATTTATTAATAAATTAAATCTTTATTTAACAGCTTAATTATTTTTTCATATAATTTAATAAAAATATTTTTAAGTGATTATTAACATAAAATTTAATCAAAAATTAAAATAAATATATAATATGATAAATCCGTGTATTGTACGGGTTTAACCCCTAATGTATATATATATTGGAGTAAAATAATTAAAATAATTGATTTTATTTCTTGTAATTTTTTTATTTTTTAAATATTTTTTATTTAAAATATTTTACTTTTACAAATAATGGATCTGGTGGATTATTCGCATTCAAATCTATTAGTTCTTAAATCTAATGAATTTAGATATGTTGGGTCACCGATTTAATTGGGTGGATTTGATATAATATAATTGGATTTAGTTCAGGTGGACAAAATTTAACTCATTGACAGACCTACCCATGTCATGTTCCTAATAAAACGGAAGGAGAGAAGCAAAAATTATGGTCAAACTGTAACAAAACATGCAATATTATCTCTATCCCACGTTTATAGACTTATATGTAGTATACTCTGATTGGAAGCACAACCCAAGTATGGATTTTGGGTCCTGTCAAATTTTCAGCAGCCCACCTTCAAGCTTCACCAAATCTCAAGTGTATTTGCACAAGCCCAAGTTATGCCAGAGACAGCCCCAACAACAGTCCATAAAAAGTGATTTTCGGGTCACGTTGTCAACAAGTTGGTTTATTCTTCGATTATGTTTAATTGTAAGATTTGGACTGGGGTATCGGAATGCAGGTATATTCGTGGGCCCGTCAAATCCTATGTTTGACCCGACTTCATACCCTGTCCGGATGGCAGGTAACAACATAAGGGGTGGTGTTGTATATCTTTTCATTTAAATTAATTTTTAGCAAAATTTAAATATTTTAAATTATTTTATCAAATTATATCTCTTATATTACTTTACTTTATATCTCGTTAACCAAGCACAGTATGAATAATTTCACATGAGGAGGTTAATAAACACATGTTATATTTGATTGGGATAAGTTTTTATTTAGCATCTGTACTTGATGAATTGATTGGCTTGACCCCATTTCAATTTTTTTTTTGTTTGGTAAGCACTTCCCAGCACAACACCTAGTTTTATGATTTTCATTTCTTTATTATAAATACAATTTAATACAACAAGTCAAAATTTCAAATTTGGACGGCAATGATTGAGAATCATGTTGAAGAATTTAAGGAGCAGGCAGCTAATCAATAGATCTATTTATTGCTTTGGGTAAATTTATTGGCTATTTTTGAGATTTGATAAATATTTTTAAATTTTTTAAAATTATGCTCACTATACCTATTTTTTAAATTATTTACAATTTTTTCATAATTTGATCCGATTTTTTTAGATCAGTGTCCACTTATCTTTAACTGATGATTGAGACTTAGATTTGTATTCTTTAAACAATTCTAATTAAGTTATTTTGATTATTGAATCGTTGATCCGAGCTTTCAGCATACCTTATTAATATTTGAAGCCTGCACATCACAGTTTTTAAGATAAACAGTGAAATTTAATAAGATTATATAATAAACATGTACAAATTTTTAATTGGAGTTTATCTACAAAATTTGAGTAATCGAATATGTCTTAATCATCTTTAAAGTACATCGATGTCGACAAGATCATTAGTTATAACTTTTAACGATGAGATATCTAACTTTTTGCGAACAAATGGTGAAAGAACCTTTTTTAGTATCATCGAAGTTCATCCTTAAGTCAGTCCTTTTAATGACAAATTAATGTCAAGGGAGAATTTGGTAATATTTTGAAATGTTATTAATATTAATTCTCTTCTATTAAATTAATCGTTAAAATTTAGTAAATAATGCCAAAATAATCAAAATTTTACATGTTTTTCCTATTTTAACCATTCATCTCTCACTTATTCATCGGTCCTTTTTATATAAAAATTTTTAAAAATAGGTAAAATAAAAAATTAGAGATTTTTGTAAATAAAATTGAATATGTATGAAAGATAGGAGCATTTTTCGTTAAGTTTTAACAGTGAATTGGATGGAAAGAGGTCAATATTAACAATATTTCAAAATAAGATATGTAAGTATAACTTTTAACTGGTTTGGGTGGTAAATGTAACTATCCAAATGTTGATAAGAAACAAGTTTAATTTACCCAATTTAAAAATATATAGATAGTAGGTGTAATTTCAAAAACTATAAGAGCAGTTTATGTATTTTCATCAAATCTTAGGGATAATCAACATAAGGGACGTTTGGTAGCACAATTTTTAGTAAAAAAATACCAACTTTTAATTTTTGAGTGTTTGGTAAACCACTAATTTTTATCATTTTTCTAATTTGCGACAATAACTCTCAATTCAAAAGTTACAAAAAGTTACCAAAAATTGTCAAAAATTTTACCGAATACCCAAAAGTTACAAAGATTACTAAAACTTACTACTTGTTTTACTAAATATACTAAAAATTATAACTAGTAACTTTTAACAAAAAAATACTAAAATTTGTTAAAAATTGTGTCTTTAAACACCCCATAATTTATTTTTACCTTTTTTTTGTTATTTATTAATTGAAAGTTGACTGTGATATTTTATCAAAATAGTATAATAAGAAAATTTTGCAAAAATATTGCAGTGGTGGGAGCTTTACAAATAAGTTATATCTTTATAAATGTTATTTTTTTTCTTAAAGATAATAAATCGTACTTATCCACATCAGTCTTCTTAAAACTTTTGACATTACCCGAAAGAGACTATATATATATATATATATAAAACCATGCTCAATTAACTATGTTTATGATTAAGTTCATGTTAGCTCCAAAACTGATTCAAAACTCATTTGGAACCCTATAAAATTCAGCAAATTTTTATAAATGTTTATAAAATTTAACTTTTTTATTTATTATATGAATTACAAATTGCATTTTTTATTAATTTATAGTAACTTTTTTTCACTTTAAACACTCTTAAGGTCCAAATTTCAATTTTCAGATTGGAAAGTGTTGGTTTCGTAATATAGCGGTATACTTTATATATATGTATTCAGCCATGCCCATTGAATTTGATCTTCCAACAAATACCTATTGCACTCCGGCAAAAGCCCCAACTTGGGCATGCAAATTGTAGCCAGCATTGCAAGACCACAGCTATGCCCAGAGACACCCATTGCACTCCGGCAACAGCCCCAACTTGGGCAAGCAAATTGTAGCCAGCAATGCAAGACTACAGCCATGCCCGGAAAGAGTGAACTAATCACACACCATACTCGGAAAAATGCTAAAAATTTATAAAAATCTTTAAAAATTAAACACTTTCTATTTTGCTGAACGAATTACAAACTCATAAATTATCTCAAATTATTTCACTTTATCTCACTTTTTGTCACTCTAAACATCACTTCAATAAACTCACGCACAAAGTAATTGAAAAAGTAGTTGAGGTGTTGTAATGGTGCGATGTCGTGTTCTCAAATTTATAATTTGTGTTAGTGTTTATTAAAAAAAAAAAGGTACTTTGAATATTTAAAATAAATTGCATTCTGTACTTTTACCTTTCACATTGAATCTCGCTTTGATTCTTATGCTTATAATCATAACAATTAATTTTTTATACTTACGGTTAAGTTTTAATTTATTTGTTCTGTTAAAATTCAGTAAGAAGAAAATGTAGTAGAAAACGCTACGTGACAGTCATTCATAATTGACCCATGATATTTTTCTATCAATAAATTTAATAAAAGGAACAAAGTGAAATTTTACAGTATGTGCTATAAGCTAACTGTTATAATTAAAAGTAGAGAAATTAAAGTTAGATTCATATAAGGTGAAGGGGTAGCAGCTATAAAGCACGCTAAATTTATTAAATAACTAACTTATTTCAAAACCAAATCAAATCATATTAACTTTTAATTAAAGTATGTAATGATTCGAGAATTTTAAACCTTTCTTTGAATATTTTTTTATTTAATGTTGAATTTAGTCAATTTAAATTTTGTTGAGACATTAATTAAATATTTATTTTATTGTGGATCCACAATAGGTATGAGAATTTCGTTTGAATATTTAAATAATTTATTTTTATTATAAAATATGATTTAATTTTAATTAAGTAAAATATTAAATTTTTCTTAACTAAAGGTGTGCTATGCTAATATATATGTATACATAGACTAGAATTCAAATTCTAATTAAATTTTTTATCGGATAGTTAATAATACATTTATACATATTTTGGGGATTTTGTTATATATAATATTGTATATATTCATACTTTACAAGTTCAATTTGGATTCATAACCTGCTAGCCCAATTACATGTAGATATATATGTATATATATATATATATATATAACTTTAGTGTTGTTTTGGTAGAGAAGTATAAGACAAAAAAAAAAAGATGTGGCCAGATTAAATGGTTATATGAATGGATTGGGAAACGTGCAATCCAATTCTATTAGGATTCCAAGTCTACTGGTGGTCTGCTGCGAGTGTGTATGGATATATGGGTGAGTATATATATATATATATATATATGTACCTTAAGGGCCGATTGGATGCAATAAATAGGGATTTCCATAAATAATACACCCTTATAAGTTTTGATGTGATGTTTTTTACTTGATTTGGAAAGTAAAATTTTTCTACTCTAAAAATTATCCCCCCTTCTTAATCTTGGAAGAAGGTGTATTATTTTTGGAGAGGGTTTGAGCTCTCCAAAAATTATCCGCTCTCCAAAAATTATCCCCCCTTATATGGATTAAATTTGACCATTATACCCCTTCTCATCTCCCTTTCTCACCTACAAAATGTATTTTATATTAGAAATAAATTTTTTTTTAACAAAAAAATGTATTAAAAATTATATTAATAAAAATAAAAAAATATAATTTTTTTTCCAAATAGGGGGTCGTGTGATTAAAAAAATATATTTTTTCCAAATTGGAGGTGATGTGATTTTAAGATAATAATATTATTTTTTAGCAAATATAATAATATTATTTTTTAGCAAATTTATACAAAATTACACATATATTGATATTTTTTAAATAAGGAGAAAAAAATAAGCGACTAAGGAAGATTCAGATAAATTGAGATGTTATTGTTTATGAAACTAATTTATATATATTTTAAAGTTTAATTTATTAATGACATATTTTATTTATAATTAATTGGTCTAAAATTAATTTGTACTAGTTGGTTTTCACATTATATAATTAACATAAATATATAATTAAGTTGGGTAACCAAGTTTAATTTAATGGGTAACCGAGTTTTGGGACACCACAAGGCAAAAGAGTCAATTGACTGTTTTTTCCATCATTTACCTCTTCTTATTTATAAAACATCCAAATCAAGTCAAAAGTTATCCCACTTCATAAACATCACATCAATGTGAGCCAACCTTCTAAAAATAATATCCCTTCTTATCTTATACCCCCTCTAAAACTTATCCTCCTGAAATTTTAGCACCATCCAATCGGCCCTTAAGAAATTGGCTGAGAGTTAAAGTTAAAAAATAGAGAGAGAGAGAGAGAGAGAAGAGAAAAGAAGCTATCCAGTGGCTAGAACTTGGAGAACGTGAAAAACAAGTTCAGTTTTTTTTTTTTTTTTTTTTTTTTTTTTGGTGGTTACGATTGGCAGCAAGCTGTGAAGGCAAATTGGGTGTTTTTTTCACAACAAATTCAGATTTAATTTAAGGTAGGGGTGGAGTTAAATAAAAATTAAATTTATTATGTGTAGGTTAATTTTGTGAACTTTTATGATTCTTGGTTTACTGTTACATGATAAATTATGTGATTGTGGTTGTCTTGTAGCTTAGAAAAGTATGTATAAGTTGATTTTGATTTTGAGGAATTAAAATTTAGTTAATATAAAAAATTTTAAATTTTAAAAATTTTGTTCTATTATAAAATCTTGAATAAGGTAAAGAAATATTTTTTAAAGTATGTTTTGGATTTGAATAAATAAATAATTATTTATTTATTGATTTTACGATTTTGATTTTTGATTGTGAGAGGTACCGGGATAAGTAATTGGTGCCAAAAGCTCCACTAGTGAAAGGCCAAGAGCCCGCGTGGGGTTGGGTTATCATGTCCAGTCGGCTAGTAACCTACGAAGTATTGATGAGTTGATATTCTGGTATCTTATGGTTGAGGCGTAAGTTGATCGGATAGCGGTACCTAACCTAATAATTATAATATGGTTTGTTAAAATAATCTATTTTATTTAATGTTATGTTCAAAATATTTAAATTTAAAATTAAATATTTTTTATGTGTGATGTATATTGACAAAACATATTATAGATTTATGATGGGACACCCATGCATGATTTATTTAATTTTTATTTTTCTCTGAGCACCAAATGATTATTTTAATATACATTAGTATATTGTGCTCGTGCTCCTACAACTTTAGATACAAGTGTAAGTGTTGCACTAGACGATGGTCGTGATGGGATCGCTTAGGCAAAGTTGATATTTCGAGTAGCTCGTTAATTTTATTTTAGGAAGAGAACTGCACAATTTTTTTAGTTTATTTTTTTCTTTTTGATTGGATTTTGATTATTGTATATGTTTCGAATTGGAAGACTAAAGATGGATTTATTTTTTTTTATTCTAATGGATTTATTTATTTTTTTATTCTAAGTTTGGAGATTTTTAATTCATTATTATTAAACTTAAATTGCTCTGATTATTTTGGATTAATGGTTTTGGTGATCCATGGTCGTTTGTTCACACTCTTGGGTTTGTGAAAAGTTGGGAATGTGACAGATTGGTACGGAGCTTAGGTTAGAATACCTAGGGATAGTGGGGACTAAGATTTCTATGTGATAGGATGCTTACGTGTCTTATAGGATTTCAAGAAAATTATTAATATTTAAAATTATGAATTGATAATAATCAGTTTCTTATTCTTTTACTGATTTCCATTTTTAGAGGATACCTCCACCTATTGCTAAACTAGTGGTAAGGGCCATGGTCGAGGCCGTGGGCAAAGTCGTCGTCACGGTCGTGATCGAGGTCAAGGGTAAGGATGAGGAGTCCCGGCAATTGAGGATGTACATATGCAGCCTGACGTGGCTCGAGATCAGGAGTCACATGTAGGAATTGGAGCAGAGGTACCACCAGGAATGGCTGATGCATTGTAGGGTGTAGAAGTCCTACCTAGTACTAGAGTTCTACCAGAGGCTGATGACGTGCCTCAAGCAAAAAGCAAGCAGGCAAGGGTGGCTAATATACCACAAGCTGTTAATGATCAGACTGGGGTGGCCAATGCTTCCTAAGGAGGTTCAGTTAACCCCGAAGAATTCATACAAAATATGGCCACGGCAATGATGAAGATGGTAAGAGGAGTACAGAAAGACGAATCCATTTTGATGTTGACTATGTTCAAGAAGATGAATCCACCAATATTTGATGGAGAGGCAGATTCAAATATGGTTGAGAGTTTCCTATCACAATGCGGGAGGATATTTAATATAATGGGGATTATTTGGGATGAGGTGAAGGTGTCTTACACATCATTTTAATTGACTGGAAATGCAGGTGATTGGTAGACATCAAGAGAAGATTCTTAAGATGTGAGTAAAATCACTTAGGATAAATTTAAGGAGATGTTTATGGAATACTTCTTTCCACTGCCAACGAGAGATATAAAAGGGGATGAGTTCATGAATTTGATCCAAGGTACAATGACAGTCTTAGAGTATGAGCGCAAGTTCTTTACTTTTTCTAGGTATGCACCAGAGATAGTTTCAACAGAATATAACAAATATCGAAGATTTAAGAGGGGTTTAAGACCAACCATCAGGGGTAAGACCAACCATCAAGGGTAGGGTAGTACTTTTCCATTTGGAGGACTACAAAATGTTGACATCCCAATCTATGATAGTAGAGAAAGACTTAAATGACATGAGGTGGCAAACAGATAACAGGCAGGGTAAGTGTTCAGCTCCTCCACCAGACAAGAAAAATAAAAAGAAACAAAGAGAAAATTCACAATATCAGTAGAATAGTGCACCTCCTACTCATCCTATGGGAGGGACGACCTCACAAAGTTTAATTATTTGCTTCTAACGTAAACAACCGAGACATCGAAAGTCAGAATCCCCTCAAAGGGGTAGATCAGGTAAAGTTGAGCAGAGGATTGATTCGAGGTCATGTTACTAGTGTGGCCAACAGGGCCATATTCAAAGAGATTGTCCACAACGGTAGGGGACTTCATGTGTTTAAATACGTAATCCAGATCTGTATATGTTCATTCGATCGACGTTAATCTCACAGCACAAACTCACGTAATCCGTGTGTATTCCTTCGTATATAATCCTTTAACAGATTTTTATCTCACTATATGTTCACGCAATTGATAAGGAATGAAACAAAAACGGAAAACGTGATTCTCGGTTCCATAATTTTCGGCAACTTCATCTCAGTTAATTATAGAAAAATGGCATTTAAGTCATATTATAAATTATATTTAAAACAAACTCGTGGGACCCACTCAAAAGTATGACTTAAATACAAAACTTTTCACATTAATGTGACTTAAAAACAATACTTTTTTTGAGTGTGACTAATAACTTTAAAATATTACCAAGTATGACTTGGATACAATTTTTCGAAAGTTAAAGTCACTCGCCAAAGACTTAAGATGGCGCAGAGTCACCAGAAGAGCTATGCTGACCAGAGCCTAAAACCACTAGAGTTTGAGGTGGGAGATCAAGTGTTCTTAAATGTCTCACCATGAAAGAGGGTGTTTTATTTTAGCCGTAGAGGGAAGCTTTCAACCAGATTCATCGGACCATTTGAGATTTTGGCTAGAATTGGCGATGTGGCGTATCGTCATACCTTGCCACCACAATTATCAGGTGTACATGATGTTTTTCACGTATCTATGCTAAAGAAGTATAATGTTGATCTATCACATGTTCTTTAATTGGACTGAGCTTGAAATTGGCTCTGATGTGGCATACGAAGTGAGATCAGTGACGATTTTAGATTCACAAGAATAAGTTTTAAGAAGGAAGACCATTCTTTTAGTTAGAGTGTTGTGGAAACACCATGGTATTAAGGAGTAAACCTGGGAACAAAAGTCAGAGATAAAGAATAAATATCCAGAATTATTCAATGATTTCGGTATTTTTTAAATTTCGAGAATGAAATTTTTTAAGGAGGGTAGGATATAATAACCCAAGAATTTTAAACCTTATTTTGAATTTTTTTTATTTACTGTTGAATTTAGTCAATTTAAATTTTGTTGAGATATTAATTAAATATTTATTTTATTGACGATGCACTATGGGCATGAGAATTTCATTTGAATATTTAAATAATTTATTTTTATTATAAAATATGATTTAATTTTAATTAAATAAAATATTAAATTTTTCATAACTAAGGGTGTGCTATGCTAATATATATGTATACATAGACTAGAATTCAAATTCTAATCAAATTTTTAATCGATGGTTAATAATATATTTATATATATTTCGAGGATTTTGTTATATATATAGTATTATATATATTTATACTTTACGAATCCAATTTGGATTCACAACCTGCTAGCCCAATTACATGTAGATATATATGTATGTATATATAACTTTAGTGTTGTTTCGACAGAGAAGTAAAGAAAAAAATGATACGGCCAGATTAAATGGTCATATAAATGGATTGGGAAACGTGCAACCCAGTTCTATTAGGATTCCAAGTCTACTAGTAGTCTGTTGCGGTTGTGTATGATATATGTGTGTGCATATATATATATATATATATGAAACGTGAGGAATTGGCAGAGAGTTAAAGTTAAAAAAAAAAGAGAGAGAGAAAGAAAGAAGAAAATTGAAGCCATCCAGTTGCTGGAACTTGAGAACATGAAAAGCAAGTTTAGTGTTTTGTTTTTTTTAATTGGTAGTAAGCTGCGAAGGTAAATTGGGTGTTCTTTTCATAACAAAATTAGATTTAATTTGAGGTAGAGGTGGAGTTAAATAAAAATTAAATTTATTATATGTGATTTAATTTTGTGAATTTTTGTGATTCTTGGTTTATTATTACATGATAAATTATGTGATTGTAACTGTCTTGTAGATTAGAAAAGTATGTATAAGTTGATTTTGATTTTGAGGAATTAAAATTTAGTTAATATAACAAATTTTAAATTTTAAAAATTATGTTTTATTATGAAATCTTGAATAAAGAAAATAAATATTTTTTAAAGTATGTTTTGGATTTGAATAAATAAATAATTATTTATTCATTGATTTCACGATTTTGATTTTAGATTGTGAGATGTACCGAGATAAGTAGTTTGTACTAAAAGCTTCACTGGTGAAAGGCCAAAAATCTGCGTGGGGTTGGGTTATTGTGTTCAACAGGCTAGTAACTTATGAAGTATTGATGAGTTGATATTTTGGTATCTTATGGTTAAGGCATAGGTTGACTGAGTAGCGGTACTTAACCTAATAATTAATAATATTGTTTGTTAAAATAATCTATTTTATTTAATGTTGTGTTCAAAATATTTAAATTTAAAATTAAATATTTTTGATGTGTCATATATATTGATATGACATGTTAGAGATTCATACTAAAATACCTGTGCATGATTTATTTAATTTTTATTTTTCTCCGAGCACTAGTTGATTATTTTAATATACATTAGTATGTTGTACTCATCCCTCTACAACTTTAGATGCAAGTGCAAGTGTTGTACCAGACGATGGTCGTGATAGGATCGCTTAGGTAGAGTTGATATTTCGAGTAGTTCGTTAATTTTATTTTAGGAAGAGAATTGAACAATTTTTTGAGTTTATTTTTTTCCTTTTGATTGAATTTTGATTATTGTATATGATTCGGTTTGAGAGACTAGAGATGGATTTATTTATTTATTTATCAAAGTTTGGAGATTTTTAATTCATTATTATTAAATATAATTGGTTCTGATTATTTTGGATTGATGATTTTGGTGATCTATGGTTATTTATTCACGCTTCTGAGTTTGTGAAAAATTCAGAGCATGACAAAGTATTTGTTTTGCATTATGTTTATTAGTTTTTAATAATTTTATATTTGTATCAACAGTATTTGCATTATGCTTAATATTGCAATTAATCCCTTCTTAAAACTAAGACTACACAAAAAAATCGAATAACCTAAAAATTGAATTGATCTGGTCACTTTAGTTCTGATTAGTTTGAATCTATACTAAAATTGATTCGATTCTAAATTAAAAATTGATAATATAATATTTTTGGTTTAGTTCTTTGATTAATAGACAAAAAAATCGAATTGAACCGATACTGAACAAAAATAAACCAACTCGAACTAAGTTGAATATAATGGGTGGGTTTGGAGTGAAAAAGTTAGTAAAATTTTATAAAAATTGTGGATTCGTAATTTGTGCAATGAGATAAAAAATGAATAATTTTTAGAAGTTTTCAGTTTTTTTCAGTGAATGTCAGAGTTCCAAACAGAGCTAATATATAATATATAATTATACAAAATATAATATACAATATTATGTATATTATGGTATTTATAATATTATATTAATACATAATACATTATTTATTTAGATGTTTATGAACTGGAAATAAGTAAACCATCCAAATCTAAAAATCGAACCAACCTAATTCGATTTAGACTAAATTGAAAACCAAACTGGCACAATCTAATCTTTTTTTTCTGTTCGGTTCAGTTTAATTTTAAGTTAAAATTGATTCGATTTTAAATTAATTTTTAATAATAACAAAAATTAATTCATTCTGATAATCAAATCAAATCAAATCAGATGGACCCATGGACATCACTACCTCAGTTGGAGATGCATAAACCATGTTAAGCGGTCAATTACAGTATCCTAGTTGAAAAACTAGCAGATCAATTTATTTGGCACTATTACTATGTTGTAAATTTAGTCAAAATTTGAGATGGATTAGAACCCAAATATCGCCAACAGAAGCTTCCAAACAATGAAGGGGTGACTTAGATAACGAAGATGGAAAGGTTGAAAAGCAACCGCAACTTTTTGTTGTTTAATGGGTAATGCAAGATAAGCTCAACACTCTTCAATTGACCACAACGTCACTATTATATCCCCTTTCGAATTCAACTAGGACATGTGCAATTTAATTAATTAATTATTGACCCTGATGTCACTGATTTGAATTCAACTTGCTGCGTAGAATTAAATGTCATTTCCTTTGTTCCAATGTACAGTATTTTTTTATTAAAAAAATTAGATAATTTGACCCTTTTTCACTTATTTTTGTTTTGTTTTCCGTTGGCAATGACTCTTTTCTCCCACAGCAATTAAGATGGGCGGAACCGGCAGACCTCAATGCACATTGGATCAACAATCGGATCAATATGGACTTTATAAAGTCGGGAGAATCAATGTTGGTTCCTTATGTCTTTTGAGATTAGTTGGAATAATTCGTAAGTATATTTCTTATAAAGATTATACGGTTTTAATTCTTAATTTAAGAAAGATGAATGTGAAAGATAGCGTATATTTTTTTAATTTACTCATCAACTACACAGTTAGTTGAGATTTATAGTAAATCGATAAAAGTCCTAAGTTACTAAATAAAAGAAAGTTTGATTGATTAAATTATTCTGAAATAATGTCTAATAATACAATATGATTCATAATTATTAAAAAGACTGCGTTTGGTGTGCAATATTTTGCTGAAAATCTCTAAAAATTTCTATAAATCTCTGTTAACTTTATATCACATTAACTTTTTTCTCTCACTGCACGCATTACGAACTCTCCCCAAACCACAATTTATCTCAATTTATCTCATTTTTTCTTACTCCAAACAAACCCAAAATTAAATATAATACAATAGAAATACGTATATTTGAAATTAGCATATTTTAAACGCATTTTACCTTAATTATAAATTAAATTAATTATTTAACATGTTTGTTAAATTTTAAAAATATTTAAATATTAACACAAATAGACACAACTATGAACTTGAATATAATACGTTAATTCAAATTGTCACTTATATAGGTTCTCTCTGAAAAAAAAAAAAAAAAAGTGAAATTAGAAAAATATAACAAAAATTATTCAACACCGTAGAGTTGCACTTATGGACAGACTTATACTAAAGTTTAGCGGGAGCAATTACTCTCGTCAATTTAAAAAATTACACTAATATCTTATTATTTTTACTTTTATTTACTCGAAAATTCTATTTTGGTTCTATTATTTTTACATTTTAACTTTACTATTTTTCACTTTTTTGTCTCATATACTAAAAATTATATTTTTTTATTTCCACTAATTATAAATTCTGGTCCTAGTTGTACCGACACCTTTTGCTTTTTTCTAGGCTTAGTGAGTAAAAGGTCGTTTGAAAGTTCAAAAACAAGAAAAAAAAAGTAAAAATTTTGGTAGTTTTTTGTGTATTTTTTTAGTTACCTATTTTTATGTGCTTGATGAAATAAAGTGTATTTTTTAGTATTTTTTACAATTTTTAGGTATTTGATAAACTTTTTACTATAGCAAATCAAATTTTTACTATAATAAATCAAAAAAGTGGTAACTTTTTATGTGTTTGGTATATTTTTTACTGTAATAAATTAAAAAAATAGTAACTTTTTATTTTATTTTTTACTATAGCAAATCAAAAAAGTGAAAAATTTTGTGGTTCTACTAAACGTACCAAAAGTTACAAAATATAATTTTTAGTACTTTTTTACTAATTTTTGAGCTTTCAAATGAGCCTAAATAAAGACAAAAGTTCTAACTCCGTAGAAAATACATGGAATTAAAGAAGATAAATTTCTTCTCCTATTTATATTTTCACTCTCACACACACTTTTTTTTTTTTTTTTTGAGAGGGAGGGAGTTCTAAACCCATCTTTTAAAAAATACTATCTTCTCTCAAACCCATAAATTTATTTATTTTTTAAAGAAAATACCTATTTTATAATAGTAAATGATATTAGACTTCTCCCAAACTCAAAAAAAAAAAAAAAGCACTTTTTATTATGAGTTAATATTTTTCCCTATAGTAAAGTGGGATAAATTACATCTATCTCCTCTTAACATTTAAATAAATATACTTAACACTCACAATATTTAAAAATTACATTTATCTACTTTATTTTGAAATCTTATTAACATTAACCTCATTTTAATAAAATCAAGTATTAAAACTTAACAAAAAATATTAAAATAACTAAAATTTTAGGTGTTTTTCCTTTTTTATCCCTCCCTTACATTTTCATTAGTTTTCTTTACAAAAATTTCCAAGAGCAAGTAAAACTTAAGTAAAAAAAATTGAAAATTTTTGTAAAAAAAACTGATGATTATGAGAGAGAGAATAAAATAAGAAAATATTTAAAATTTTGATTAATTTGACATTTTATGTTAAGTTTTTATTGACTAATTTATTAAAAAAAGTCAATGGTAATATATTTCAAAATAAGAGAGGTAAGTATAACTTTTAAAAGTTGTGGTTGTTAAGTGTAATTACCTAAATATTAGGAAAAATAGGTGTAATTTATCCAATAGAGTGTCACTTTTTTTTTTTTTTTTTTTTGAGAGTAGTAATATCATCTCCAATACAAAATAGGAGATTGGACTATTAGTATAGTGGGACTCAACATTTTTTGTTTGGGTTTGTAAAATAATTAGGGACAAAAAGTCCACTTTGGGTAATGTATCTCCCAAAATGGAAGATAAGTAATACTATAGGAGGTGTGACATTACTTATACCCCACCTCTGAATTTGTTTCCTCCTAAAATTTAAAAGTTCAAAATTATTTTCTATCACATTATATGTCAAATTACATCTTTTATTTCACTTTATATTCTACCAACCTAATACTAAAACAGTAACTACACATAAAAAAATTATTCTCATACTATATTTAATCTTATATGTTATCATATAATATTACTCATACACCATCATCCACTCTCTAGAATCAAACATAGCCCAACATGCTATGCTTCACGGACACCTTGGCCCGGGGATGCGCAAAACGCAAGTCCCAAAATATTTGCCATCTTATTAGCTAGGTTTGGTACATCACCACATGCTATGCACTGACTTTGTTTTTCTCACCCACTTGCTTCATAAAAGCTTCGAAGCAATCAACTTTGAAAACCAGCTAGCACATCCATAAATATACATACATCCGTATACATATGAGGTAGATAAAGAAGAGAGAGAGAGAGAGAGAGAGACAGACAGACAGCCAGCTGTCAGATCACCCACTCATTTTGCCCACTTGGGTTCATGCATGACAACCTGTAAACCTCCCTTTCTTTCTCCGCAGGCCAAAAATTCTGTTGAGCCAATGGGAGAAACTTGGGATCCCTTCCGTCTTCTCTCTTTATTAATTTTCGTTTCTCTTTTTTTCTTCTCTACTCATTGAAAGACGCACTCCATTAGTTCTTGCTCTCTCAAGTTGAAGATGAGATGAACGACCCACTTAACTCACCATAGATTGGAAAATTTGCAACTTCCCCTAACGCACCTCCCATCCACCCCACCGAGAGTCACAAGAACGGACAGGCTGTAATAATTCTGGTTGGAGTGATAAAAATTTTCTAAAAAATAATTAAAAAATATTAAAAAATATTTATTTTTTATTGTACTATACGAATTATAAATTCACAACTTATTTCATTTTATCTTATTTTATTTTTTTTTTATCATTCCAAACACTTCACGTGATTGAAATAAAAATGGGGCTCCTTTTAGGTGCGGAAGTTATTCCATCCCACAAGAGAACATGAGGAGGGACCCAAATGCCCCTGCCTCCCTTTCCCTTTTTTTTTTTTAAACTCCTTTTGACACAACAAATGCTTCCAACCTGGAGAGAGCGGCGGAGATAATATTGAGGTTGCGTTTGGTTATAATTTTTTTTTTATGATTTTTTTATCAAAATTTAATTTTATTTTTTTAAAAAATTATACCTTTTAAGTATTTTAATTGCATGTTGGGATATCCCGCATTGGTTGTTAAAAAAACTTATGGTTAGTATATAAATGTGAGAGAAAATTTCAACTTATGAGTTAAATGTAGGGATGAGAGAGGCGTAAGACTATCTAACATCACGCTTATACAAACAAAAGAAAATGAAAATTTACTTCCATTTGAGTAAAAAATAAAAATAACTAATTTTTTTGTTATTTTTTTTTATCTAAACAAATAATTTTTACTAAAACGGACATAAATTTTTCTTTGATTTTTTTTTTTTTTTGCTACGAATACAATTAATATGCCTAAATGTTACAATTGTAAAAAAAATTAACTTTTTGTGAGCCCAAGTATACTCTTAGTTTGGGCAGAAATGCATTGTTTTAATTTTTAGTTTTTGTATTTTTTAAAATAACTAAAATTGCACTCTTACATTTTAATTCTTTTTAAACTATTACGAGTAAACAAAAGTCAGTAAACAAAAAAATTAAAAAGTTAAGGTGTCATTTGATATACTTATTTTGAGCCTATTTTTCATTTTGTAATTTTAAAAATAAGAAAAATAGCTCAAAATACATTTGATCATTTATGTTTTCAAAATTTGTTTTTAAAAATAAAAAATAGGTTTACATATGAAATACAAAATGGGCATGAAATACAAAAATGGCAAAAGTCGTTTTGAGCGTTTTCAATTCAAAATAAAAAAAAATCTTAAAATACAAAAAATAGAAAATGTCAAATTAAATACGTTTCATAAAATACAAAAACAGAAAACAAAAAATATAAATACAAACCAAATGACACCTAACTTTTTAGGAGTTGGATGCAATTTAATATACTTATTTAGAACCCATTTCTCATCTTGTGTTTTTGAAAATAAGTAGAATTGTTCAAAACATATTTGGTTACTCATGTTTTCAAAATTTGTTTTAAAATATAGAAAATAGGTTTACATATGAAATGTAAAATGATCAAAAATTATTTTGAATATTTTAACCCAAAATACGAAAAAAATGTCAAACTAAATGCGTTTTTAATATTTTTAAAATTTAAACCTCGAAAAAAAAAACAGATACAACAAATAAAAAATAAAAATACAAACTAAATTTCACTTAACTTTTTTTTCTTCGCAAATGAAAAAAAAAATTAATTTTTTAGTAACGAGTTAGTACCAATTAAAAAAATAACTTTTTTTGTTCCCAAACTACGCTTTATAATATCACGTCACTAATTCCACTTGATTTAATAAATTAATAAAATTAAAACTTACAATTCTGTTAAATTTAAAAATTGAAAATATTAAAATTATAGTCAAAAGACAATTTATTTTGGTTTAGATTATTAAAATTTTAAAAATTTAAAGTTTAAAATAAACTATTTTAATTATTAATATTTAAAGTGAAAATATGTCTCAATTTTAATTATTAATTATTGATTTATCACACTACATATTATTGACGTCTTAGTATTATAGATAATTTTTTTTTGCTTTTTTTTGTTTTTTTTTGGGAAAAAAAAGTTTTTATTGCAGTTTGTGGAGAGCAATCATCCACCTAAAGAATCCTTTATTCCTCCCTTTATGGGGGTTGGGGGCTCTTTCATGGCCTTAACTATGCCTTACTTTCTGGGACAAGTCAACCAAAAAAGTGCAAGAGCCTGGCTTTTCCAAGGGGACATCCCCTACTAATGGTGTCCCTTACCGAGCAATTGGGGCCATGGTTTTGTTTACTACTACATTGATATTTCGGCCAAACGCTTAGTGGGACGTGAAAGACAAGCATGCAATTAAGGGTAGCCAATGAATAATTAAAATTAGGGATGAGCAAAAATTAAACTAATAAAAACAATTGAATCGAATGGAGCAAACTCCATTAAAATTCACTACAAGAAAGCAGCTTTTATGCTAGAGAAGTTTTTGCCAGAGGCTCCCGCTTTAATTACTGTGACTCACTTGCTCCCTTCTACCTTTTATATATATATATATATATATATATATATATATGAGATTATTTAGAGTAAGAAAAAGTGAGATAAATTGCGATAAATTATGGTTTGGAGAGAATTCGTAATGCGTGCAGTGAGAGAAAAAATTAATATAATATAAAATTAACAGAGATTTATAGAATTTTTTAAAGTTTATCTGCAAACCAACCGACCCTTATATAATGTATATACCCGCGGCTCGAGGCTGTAAGTAGGAATTTACTGTAGTTGCTGCAGTAATTTGTAATTTTAATTATGTCTGCGCGTAATGCAAACTGAATAGAATTCTTCTTTAATGTTAGTATGGTAGAAAAGTATCCTAATTGATCAATTTCTTTTTTTTTTTTTTTAAACTACAAAAACAAAAGATCGTTATGAATTTAAATAAAAAGAATTAATTAAATAAAAGTCAAACAAGTTTCGACAAGTCATTAAATGTCACAAACGGGGACTTTAAAGATTCCGTACCTTTTTAAGTATGGAGAGCAAGTAAATAATTCTTGTGGGACTGAATCTGTACTGACAAAGAAATCGATCAGCATGCCAAATGCCTACTCGTTATCTTTAATAAATATTGCCAACTATATGTCGGGCCGTTTAGAGTTTAATTTTTTCTATAAAATTTTAATTTTTTTTAATTATTTATACATTTCGTCAATTTTAAAAATATAATCCGTAAAGTTTTGTGGAACTCCTAACACATTGCAGTAGCACCAGAATGAAATTTTAATCATATTATTTATAATTCTCTGTTTAATATGTTTTTTGAAAAATGTGAAAATTAAGCAAATTAAAAAAATAGTCTAAATTAAAGAAAATTAAAAAAAAATTAGTAAAAGTTGGTAAAGTATTTTGATGGAGAAAGTGAAAAGAAAAGTTAAAAAAATAATAATAAAAGTTGGTATTTTTTTTAATTTATATTTTGGTAAACCAAATGGCTTCCAGCAGTTAAGGAAGGTCACGTTACTTTCGATTAATTTTTCTAAAATTACTGAGATCACGTTGATATTCATCCCATTGCATATGATAGGAAACGTATGAGAGCGTCCGAATTATCTATTTGTAAGAGATTCTCTTAAAAAAAAAAAAGTGATTCTAGAGGATACTTATTTAAAACTCTTTTATAATTACTCCAAATAATTTTTTTATTTAAGGGCTTAGATTTAGAAATTATTTATTCACCGTACATTTTGAGTGATAAAAAGTAAAATAAAATGAGATAAAATAAAATAAGTTGTGGATTTATAATTTGTGTAATAAAATAAAAAATAAATAATTTTTAATAATTTTTATTATTTTTTATAATTTTTTATCACTAATTTAAAAAAAAAAATTCTGGAATCTTCAACCGGCACGAGGTTGGGCTCACAAGCCCCGCCCGGTTGGCTAGGGAAAGGGAAAGGTGGGGATATCTCTGCCAAATGAAGCCAAACCAAAGGTCCAGTTAGGTTGAGGGGTCATTATTACTTTAGTTTTTAGCAAAGCAACAAAACAAGCAAACTACTATTCATATTCAATTTTCCTCAATTACGACAATTACTACTTTACCCACCAAAGGCAACATATACAGTGCCTTTCAGTTGCTTTTCTATCACTGCCCAACAAGATGGTGGGGAGAAGTGTGGTGTGGCACGCTCAAGGCCTCGAATTGCCTCCAAATTTGACATCTCTCATTCTTAAGAAGATATTTGATTTTTGGAGAGGGCTATGTGCAAGTATTGTTCTTTTGATCACAGCAAAGGATGCAAGAGTTGAGAATATATGTCAAAATGGTTCTTCCATTTAATTTTTTGGTCTTAAGTTGACCTGCTCATATCCCTTCTAATTTTGAATCTTCAATATAAATTATAAATAAAATCAAACAATATAGATTGGGTTACGATACATTTACAACCCATTTAAAAAAAAAAAGTAAATGCAAACTAAATATCAATTGCTTTCATTTGATTAGGAATTTAATTCAATTTGATTTTTAAGAATTGTTGTTTTTGATTAATTCGATTTGATTTTTTGAATTTGCATATCTTGTAAACTGAGTGGACCCAATTTGAATTCGCATGCATATTTTTACATAAATTAATAATTAATTATACAATTGATCTGATTAAAACTAGATTGATTCTATTTGATATTAAGTATAAAAAATTGGTTAGTTTAAAACCTCATGTAAATGTGCCTCAAATCATACAATACATAGAAGTTTTCATTTATTTGCATCCACATCCAGTGGAGGAAGTAGGATTTAGGTTTAGAGGGTCAAATTATATCATTACAAGGTTAAAATAAAAAATCCAACTATTTCATTCCCAAAAAAGCATAATTCCTAAGTTTTACTAATGGATCGACTTCAAGTTTTTGGATGGTAACCATTGTTAAAATTGCAAATGAAATTTTTAATCACAAGTAAGAAAGTTATATGATGAAAAAAATGTCAAAAGGTATTGTATTAGATTTTTTTTTTTTTAAATTTAACTTTGAGGGGTAACTTAATTAGTAAGATTTTTTATTACTCTATGTGGTTCAAATCTCCTCAAAACTACTGGAGATTCACCTAATCATTAATTTCAGAATCACAGGAATTAGAGTTATCCAAAAAAGATTTTGCTCAAATTTTATCATAAACAAAAGGTGATTTATGTTGCTCCATAGCAAAATAAATCCAACCAAAAAAAAAAAACTAATTTATTGAGTTTAACATTTCATGAAACACATAATTTGCATCATAAAACTAAGCTATTGAGTTTAAATATTTCAAAGACAAAATCATTTTTATTATTGCATTAGTTCATCAAGTTTAAGCATCTCATAAATGCATAACATCAACACATTGAAAAGAAAAAATAAGAAATGATATCAACTCATAAGTAACATTATCATCATGAAAATATAATTTTCTTTATAGTGTAAAGTTTTATCTAGTAGTACAAAAATTATCTGTTAATACTCACAACTTATATACGTATTGGTGCACATACCGATACTTCAAAATGAAATTTGACTTAAAATTTTTAATTCCTAATTGAAAGCCCTTTTATTTCTTCACACTTCAATCAATAAGTCAATAAAAATGCCAGTCATCTTAAATTTAGATTTAATTCTGTAAACAATATATTAAATGTAAGTAAATAAAAATTATAAAAATAAGACACAAGATATACAAAAACAAAAAAAAAAAATCACTTTAAAATATAAAGTTATATAAAAAATAGCAACAATAATAATTTACAAACTATAAATATTACTTCTTGTTCCTATTGCATGCAATTAAGGATAAGGGCTTACAAAGAATTTGAGACCTTTCAAAGTTTCAAACTTCATATTTTATGAAGTAAAGTCAACACTACGAGTAGTGGTTGGGTATATGACATTCATCTAGTCCATATCGATTACATTTCATATTTTTACAACACCAAAATGCAAGTAGCGGATTTCAAAAAAATCATAAATGCATGGAATTTTTTTTTTTTTGAAATATCTATATAGAAGAAGGAAGAAAATGCAAGATTTGATCTTGTTTATTAGTGTATTCAATTTTGATATTATTTTTCTTTTATATATCGATTGAGTTCATAGTTCATACGCAAGAGAACAAAAATGATTATTATTTTTTAGCCAAAAAAAGACAAAGCAAAAGAGAAAAGATAGAGATGAAGATAAATTTATCATTTTGACGTGAACTAAAAATTGTCCAAAAAAAATAATAATAAAACAAGCAATTTCTCTTCCTTGTGGCTATAGATTTTATTCAAAACTTCATATATATATATATATATATATATCCTATTGAAATTTGGGAATCGAGTCCCCCCTTCATTGAGTCACTATCCACGTCCATATGGAATCTAAACTTTAGAGAAAAATGATTATTAGTTATTGCAACTTAAATTGGGTTATCTGCATCAACTTTTTTTAATATAGGGTGACTTTGTGTTCCAATAGCCAATCTCTCAGAGTTGCATGGTGCAAATCTAATCTTCTCAAAGATAGATGTTTTTGAGAAATAAAGTCTTCTTTAAATGGCTCTTGGAACAGGAAGAAAGTCCTTAAAATACGAGATGAAACTACTAGTATATCCAAGTATAAGGTAGGTAATGGTGATTCGATCTCCCTTTGATACTTAAATTGGCATCCTAAAGATCCTGTTATACCTAAATATGGCCCACGAGTTGCATATGATGTAGGTTTGCTGAAGCATGCTAAGATTTCTCATGTGATCTGAAATAGGCAATAGAGATGGCCTAAAAGATCCCACACAAAGGGACTCTGGGAAATCATCCTTGAAGATCCCCCTGACTATCAATTGAGACCACACATACAAGATGAATTTATTTGGATGGTGTCAAGGACAAAAAGCTACAATGCTGCAGTTACTTGGGAAGCAATTCGGGAGCAAACTCTAAAGGTAACCTAACATAGTCTCCTTTGGTTCTCTAATCATATCCCCAGACATAACTTTATTTTATAGCTTGCTATAAGAAAAAGGCTCAATACCAAAGATAAACTAATAGCATAGGAACTAAATGTTGATCCATCATGTGTTTTATATGGGCACGGCTACAAAGACATGGAACACTTATTTTTTCTCTATCTTTACGCTGCTAAACTAAGGAAAACCATTCTACAAAAATACTTCATAACTAAAGCTACCTTACTATGAAAGGAAGAAATTGCATGGGCTGTTGGGAAGTTTAGTAGGAAAAGCTTCAACTATATGATAAGTAAAATAGCTTGGCCTGCCATGGTGTACCATTTTTGGAGAGAACAGAATATATATATATATATTTTTCTTTATATATATATATATATTTTTTTTTTTTCTTAAGGGCTTTCATCTCCAGTCTCCAATATAATTAAAAATGTAATGTATGAAGTTAGAATCAAATGTTCTTATCTACTTGTCACTAGAAATTCTATTGTAAATACTAATTTTTGTCATAACTGGGAGATTTTCTTTTGTAACTAAAAGTTAATATACGGGGGTTTGCACCTAAGATGATATAAAATTCTCCCACTAATCCAAATTACACGTAATTACCAAAAAAATATAGGGTAACATTAAATATTTTTTAATTTTAGAAATTTTCTATTATTCAACAACTCTTTAATTTGTTTTTTAAATAATTATATATACCAGAAAACGATATAGTATATTTTTACATTTGAAGATCTGCGATAGAAATTTTTTCAAATAAAAAGATTGTCAAGATTATAATGTAAACTTTTTCTTCATTATTCTTTAATTTGTTTTTTAAATAATTATGTATACTAGAAAACGATATTGTACATAGTGATGGAATTGGGTCATGTTCGGTCTAACCCGCCCTTTAACCCAATTTTGACCCCCACAAATCGACTCACGCCAACTAGCCCATCTCATATCTAGGTTGGGTTGAGTCAGATCAGAGTCAACTAAATCCACTCCTAATCCACTCCAGCTGTCCCGACTTATTTTTTTTATAAAATAAACATAAATAAAACTCATAAAAATATTTCAAACTTATTATTTTTATCAATAAATTTTATTAAGAAATAAAGAATTACATAATTACTATTAAATTTGAATTACAAATATAAAATTCTAAATAAAAAATTGTTTGAAAGGAAAAAAAGTATATATTAAGTTATTAGAAAATTTTATGTATTGTTACATAAATTAAAATTTTCACTTATATTTTAATGTAATTTAATTTCAAATTCATTGATTTAAAATGTCTAATTATTCAAATAAAACTCAATACTATTACTCTTTTGTCAATAAAAACAAAATGATGTACGAATTATTTTTAGCGATTTAAAAATATAAAACTGTCAATTTTAATAAAGCTGTACTAAAATCTAAAGAGTAAAAAAAAAATATTATTCAAAAGTGCATTCACATCACGTCTATATATAATTTTTCTTACCTTTTTATATGTAATTCAGTAGTATATTTAATATATATATATATATATATATATATAGAAAAAAAAGAAAAGCTAACAACAGTTAGTTACCTGAAAGAAAAAAAAAAAAGAAGAGAGAAAGAGAGAGGAGGAGAAGAAGAAGAAGAAGAAGAAAAATATTAGCAAAAGATCAAAAGGTAAGGGGAAGGGGACAAGTCGGCCGGGTCGAAGCGAGTCACGGGCCAGGCCAGGATGCCCCAAGCCCTGACTTAGGAAGAATAAAGCTGGGCTGGGTCAAGGTGTATAGATACATTGATCAGGGTAAGAGCGAATCGAGCTAGGTCATGAGTCGACTCGATTAATTTATATCACTAATTGTACATAAAAATAGAACAAATAAATAAATAATCAAAACGTACATTACTTTCTCATTTCTCATTTATTTGCATTTAACACTCCTCCAACTGATGGGATGTTTAGAGTGACAAAAAGTGAGATAAGTTAAAATAATTTGTGAATTTAAAATTCGTGTAGTAAGATAAAAAAATGAATAATTTTTAAAAATTTTTAAAAATCTTTTAATATTTTCCATTTCACCAATTGAACGTTAATAAAAACTTGATAAATTACCCTCTACTAACTAAACAGTAACAATAATAATAAATCCTTTATGTTTTTTGGGCACGCAGCGGAATTTACAAAGGATTTGACTAATTAGATTAATTGGCCCCGTGGTCGCTAGGGTAGATCTTCTGCAAGTCAACAAAGGGCAAGGGAAAAGGTAATGCAACATGTGATGACGTTAAAAAGCACGTGTGATGAGCACAGGGGTGAACCAATTCGCACTATTGATGGAGTCCCGTTGCTACAACCCTTCATGATGATAGGGCCAGCCAGCCCATTTCAGGTCAAAAGAAGTACTCAATTGGATTAGTTTTGATTATTAGGCTGTCTGCGAAAGTTGACTCTGTGAGAGAGCTAATAATGGAGGCGTTTCGAGCCCCGACAAAAATTAAAAATTTTTAAAGGTAAATTATAAAATTATTACATAATAATTATTAAATATTTATATTTACTTTAATATAAAATTATTAAAAATTATATAGAGTGACACGTACTAAAATTTTAATGAAAAATTTTAAAAATTTTTAAAATTTTGTATAATTTTTTATATAAATATCAGATTAATTTTTTTAAATTATGGTAAAATCTATTAGAATGTATTATTTTGATCCGTTTCAATAACTTTTAAAATTTTTTAAAATTTGAAACTGTAACAATTTTTGAAATTTTTTGAGATTTTTTTAGACTCCAAACGCCCCAATAGTAATAATAATAACATCTATTTATAATTCTTAAATAGTCAAATAAAGTGAAGAATGCCCGTCACTCTTCTGAGTTGGTGTTCTTGGGAGGTGTTTGGTTGATAAAAAATAGTAAAAAAATATTAATGATTATTATTATTTTTTAATTTTTTAATAAAATTATTTTACATGTCATTTTTATGCTATTAAAAAAAAAAGAAGCCACTCAAACCTCTTAACATAGAGAGTTACTTTCGGAATAGTTGAACCCAGCCAATATCACGCAAATTAAGCCCCATAGTAGGTGGGCATGGAGTAAGGAATTGGGATTGGGTTTTGCTTATCTATCATTTTCAACAGGGATTTTTTTTTTTTACTGTCAATTAAGAGGCCAAAAAATACAAAAAAACAAAAAACCAATTTTTACTTCCGCCCCCCTCTTTGGCACCAATCACTTCATTAATTTTTAATAAATTTTTTTAATTTTTTCTAATTTTATATAACTTTTACTTTCTTCAATTTTTACTAACTTTCTCTAATTTTTACTAATTTTTTAACTTTTATAAATTTTTAAAAAATTACTAAAGTTACACGTATCAAAAATTAGTGCTAAGTTAATTTTTTTTGTTTTACCAAAAGGCCCCCGAGTAAAGAGGCAGCATACGCAGATCTTAATTAGATTTGAACAATTAACATTACAATATCAGTTCGGGGGCAAGAAACTCGATTCATTATATTTTAAATTCATTCATATATTTTTTATTTAAAAAAAAAGTATGAATAAATTTGAGTCAATAAATTTTATTTTAACGATCTGAAATTTATTAATTCTTAATTGATATTACGTCGCAATATTAACATCTTCTTTTCATTTTTCTAACGTAAGTAGGCCAAGAGCACAAAAATTCACTCATCATCTGATTGAATTCCGAGTCTTCCGTCTCCAAAATGTAATTTGTATTGTTCTAAAAAAATGAAGTAAAGTTTAACGTAATGAAAAAAAAAAAGAAGGAGAAGAAGAAAAAGAAGAGGAGGGGGAGAAAATTAGAAAACGGATAAAATATGACGATAACGTAACGTAAAACGGTAAAAAACCACTAATATTTTATTTAACCGAAAGTGGTGGCAGATACGGTAATAAAAAACAAGAACTAAGGGCAACAGTGACAACGGGAAGTGCAAGAAAAGTCAGTTATAAAAACCCCCAGACTTTCCTCCCCAAAAAATCAGTTACGAACTTATGACCAATGCAATTCCGCTCCCCCTCTCCCTCTCTTTTCCGTCTCAGCCGTACCGTATCGAAGCAGAACTCTTAACCCCAATATTTTAATATAATTATAAAAAAACCCCTTTTAAAGGTCAAAACCAGATCTCGCATGGCCGCCAATGCCTGAAATTAGTCGCTCTCTCATTTCCACCTTTGCCCCCTCATTCTCTCACTAAAAAACTCACTCTCTCTCTCCCTATATTTATATTGAGATATTTCTATATATGTTTTGCTTTGTCCAAAGCTACTTATTTCTGTGTTAAAAAAGAACGAGCACTTGGAGATCTGTTCTTGGTGGGTATGCGGCTTTTGGTTGGAGCCTTTGAAGATCCGAATCCGTGAATTTTTTTTCTCTCTCTCTAGAACGATCAGATCGAACGCAGATGGGGAGCAAATGGAGGAAAGCGAAGCTCGCACTAACGTGCCTGCACGTTCCGAGCACAGTGGAGGACTCGCCTCCATCCGCCCGGTCCACTGGGAGATTGTCGGACGCCGCTTTGATATCTCCGGCTGCGGGAGCTTCCGACATTTCCTTGCCGACGACGCCGACGCCGTCGTCCTCCGGTCTCCGGTTGCCGAAACATGGCACTAAATCGTCCAAGGTTCGATTCTGTGCTTAGATATCTTTAAACATGACGCTTAGATTTAATTGAGTCCACACATTCGTATATCCGTGTGTGAATCTGTGATTCGATGTTTGAGAATCAAGATTTTCGGGATGTTAATGTTTGTTATAATGCCGGTTGTTTCGATTATGTGCTATATTATTCATGAAGACATGAATTTTTACTGTTCATTGCTTTCGTGATTTTCGGTGTATATTGAATCTTGGTTTGGTAGATTCCGAATATGGTTTGTCTAAGTAAAAACTGAGGATAATGTAAAGAGATAGTGGTTACCGTGAACCTGTGGCGAATAGTTGTTTCTTTCTTCTTTTATTTGTTTGGTTGGAGTTTGTTTTTGGGATCCATCCATGTGGGGTAGTGGGTGGGGGGTGTTGATGGGTAATAATGGTGATTTGTGAAGATGGGCAATTGGCTGTCATGTAGTTTTCAGTTTTCAATGCCTTTGTCGGGGTAAACTGATAAAGTAGATTAGTCCACTTTGAGGACCATTGTCTTTGGCTTCATTATAGAAGGAAAACTACAGTGTACTCTTACCTTTTTCTTCCCCCCCTTGCAGGGAAAGTGCTTTATCTGGTCAGCCGCTGCACTGTTCCCATCAATTACACGACACACCCATCTCTCTTCCTCTCCCTCTGATCTTAGAAAAGCCTGTAGACAGTTGATTGAGAGCTTTCCTACCATAAGATTCATCAAAGCAAGCCCGATGGGAGTTGAAAAAATTAAAAAAATCTAATACGTTCAACTAATGATTTCACCTTCTTTTGATATATGGGATTTCACCTTATTTTGATAGATGGGCTTTGAATTTCTTTTCCCTTTTTTATTGTCTTGAAAGTTACATCGAGAGGGTTCCTTGTTTATCCCTCTCTTTTAAAAGGTTGTGCCCTTGATTTTTGTTAATTTTCCATTATATATTCTCATTGTGCTTTGACTAACTAACTTTGACTTTTATTTATTGTAAACTGAGTTAACTTGCAATGGTGGCATTAAATGAATTTGCTCCGAATCTGTTACGTGATATGGACAGGTTGCATTCAGTTTCATCTTTTTACGCACTGGGTTCACCATGTGGATTACCTGCAGACATGAGGATCTGCATTTAGGCTTTAGCACAACAGTGACCTATTGAGATTTTGGATGCCACCTTTGTTGAATTAAGAGATATGTTGAATGGGTCCAGTAAGCTTCTTGGTTGATGGAAGTCTACTAGTAATTATTTTTTAAAGTTGCTGCAAATTTTAGTCATAATAGTGATTATATTTTTAAGTTGCTCAGAATTTAGTCATAATTGCTTTGAGGGCACTAGGTGCTGCAAAATCTAAAAAATTTTGAAGGATACTCGAGAGAACTTGAAAGTTCCCCCAGTTTCAAATAATTTATTTTCTCATATATTCACTTGCGACTGTTGTCATTTTGCTGGGCTTGAATTTGACACTGGATAATTCCAGTGGCATTACCAGTCAACGTGCCAATTAAAATTGAATCAAGTGTTATAATGTTACTGTTCTTTCTAACATTAAACTGGGATGACCTAATTGACACCTTAACATAATATCTCATTTCTTCTGGATAAGCTGTGATTAAGATGATTATTGAAAATATGTGAGGTTCATTTGAGTATTGGCTTTACGAATTCTCCAGTTGGTTGCTTCAGTTATAGTTTTATAGGTGGAACTGCATTACCATTATGTTAAACTAACTTAATAAGCTTTTTAAACTTTTTGGGTTATTTAATCCCTACGGTTTGTAGTCCTGATCTGTTTTGCGGACACATCTCTTTGATTGCAGAGTACTTGTGCAATATGCCTGACCACCATGAAACCAGGCCAGGGCCATGCCATTTTCACCGCAGAATGCTCCCACTCCTTCCACTTCCATTGCATTACTTCTAATGTAAAACATGGAAACCAAATTTGCCCCATTTGCAGGGCAAAATGGAAGGAAATACCCTTTCAGAATCCTTCTGATCTTTCCCATGGAAGGGCAAGAAACAATGCTGTTGCTTTGGCCCAAGATGACTCCTGGACAACTGTTTTGAGGCGGCTTCCTCCCCCTCGAGCGGATGCCAGTAGGAATATTTCATCAGTTGTCCATGCCCCTGAACCCATTGTTTTTGACGACGATGAACTTGTCAATCATCAACCTGAGTTTGATGAAAAAACTTCACTCAATAACAATGTCACTGATGACCATTCTATTGGAGCAATAGAGGTCCTGACATACCCAGAGGTTTCTGCTATTTCAAGATCAGCCTCTCATGATAATTTCAATATTCTAATCCATCTCAAAGCTCTTAAAAGAACACACAATTGTGGGGTAAATGACGTTAAATTGTCCTCAGCATCTCAAAATTCTCGTGCTCCAATTGATCTTGTCACAGTCCTTGACATTAGTGGCAGCATGGCCGGTACCAAACTTGCTTTGCTAAAACGTGCCATGGGGTTTGTGATACAACATCTTGGCCCTTCTGACAGGCTCTCAGTTATTGCCTTCTCCTCCACTGCTTGCCGTCTCTTTCCCCTCCGTCGAATGACTGATACTGGACGTCAGGAAGCATTACAAGCTGTTAATGGTCTGATTTCAAATGGTGGTACGAATATTGCTGAGGGCTTAAAGAAGGGTGCAAAGGTGATGACAGAACGCAAGTGGAAGAATCCAGTGGGGAGTATGATACTGTTATCTGATGGTCAGGATACATACACTGTCAGCACTCCTGGTGGGGCTCGTCCCCAAAGTGATTACCAGTCTCTTCTCCCGATCTCCATTCATCGCAATGGTGGTACTGGCCTCCACATTCCAGTGCATGCTTTTGGGTTTGGTGCAGACCATGATGCTGCTTCAATGCACTCTATCTCTGAAAATTCTGGGGGAACATTTTCTTTCATAGAAGCTGAGACAGTGATTCAGGATGCTTTTGCACAGTGCATTGGTGGGCTTCTGAGTGTGGTTGCACAGGAACTACAGATTGAAGTTGAGTGTGTGCATCCAAGGCTGCTGCTTGGTTCCATAAAAGCAGGGAGTTACCAAACCAGGGTGATGCCTGATTCAAGAATGGGTTTTATCAATGTTGGAGACTTGTATTCAGAAGAAGAGAGAGATTTTCTGGTAACAGTTGATATTCCAATTGAGGGCTCCTGTGATGAGATGTCACTGTTGAAGGTTAAATGTGTTTACAGGGACCCCATTACAAAAGAATCAGTGACCTTGGAAGAAGCCAATGAACTAAAGATTCAGAGACCTGAAGTAACCAGAGATTTAATTGTGTCGGTGGAGGTGGATAGGCAGCGAAACAGGCTTCGAGCAGCAGAAGCAATGGCAGAAGCAAGAGCTGCTGCTGAGCGGGGTGACTTATCTGGTGCGGTATCCATCCTCGATTGTTGTCGTAAAGTACTGTCAGAAACTGTGTCAGCACAAGCTGGAGACCAGTTATGTGTTGCTTTGGCTGCTGAATTAAGGGAAATGCAAGCGAGGATGGCAAATCGTCGTGTTTATGAGTCATCCGGGAGGGCTTATGTCTTGTCTGGATTGAGCTCACATTCGTGGCAGAGAGCAACTGCGAGAGGGGATTCCACAGATAGTACAAGACTTGTGCAAGCTTATCAGACCCCAACTATGGTTGACATGGTTACCCGATCACAGACTATGTTCTTTGGTGGTCCATCACCTCAGCGATCACTTAGACAAGCTCGATCATTTCCTGCACGACGTCAGCCAAGGTAATCATATGCTAAGTTTTGAGTATCAATCTTGTTTTGTCTCTTATATTTTGTTTTCCTTTTTGTGGTTTTGGGAAAGTTGGGTCATATTTTAAAGAGAGGGGAATTGGTGTTTGTACACTTGGGGGTATATTTCCTTGTTACGGAGTGTACATGAATAAATTTTGGGAAAGCTGGGAAAATGGCTTTGGGGAAACTTGGTGATCAGGAGGAAGGGGTTTACAAGTTCAATTCCATGGTTTTGTATATAATGAGAAATGGTCTTTTTCTCTTTGAGAAGAATTGGGGTTACAGCCTTGTAATTGTGGAATACTGGGGGAAAAATTCTTCACTTAATATATAATATATCTGCTCTTCATTCTTTTGACTTCCTGTTGGTGCAATGTTTCATTATATATCTAATTTATTTGTTCATCTGGTATGCTACCTTAAATCTCTCTCAAATCTCACTCCCAAACTAGCTACTCTCAAATATATTCTTCAATTGTGCTCAAGTACTTCCAATTATGTTAAATTGAAAAGTCCTGATTAAAAGATTAAGTGATTCAAGATTTCAAGCTTTTACAAATTAGTAGATTTTATTTTATTTTACGCAAATTTTTTTTTTTAATTTTGTGTACTTTAAAATTTTTTTTATCAAATTATTTTTTTTTTTCAAAATGAATCTTTGAGGACCCCCCCTTTTTTAATGCTGAAGGTGGGGAATTAGTTCTTCCACTCATGAACAATTTCCAACGCCTGCAAGCATAGGTGGTGGTGATTTTGTTGCTGCTGCATCATTGTCGTCGTCATCATCGCGTCAATTTTCAAAAGCTCGTGAGCATTTTACAAAGATCGTATACAATGATGGAATGCATAGAGCTTTTTTTTCTCTCTTTGTTTTTTTTTTTTTTTTTGGTAGTTTGCATAAAGCTAAATATAATACTTGTGAAGACTTATTAGATAGTAAGACTCTTCTGAAACTAGTTATTTAAAAAGATATCTAAATAAAAAGTATCAACAATCTTTGTATCTATGCTTTACTAGATCAATTTATTTTTTTTTGGTAACACAAACTCAACTGGTAACCAAGGGAATAATTTAAACGTATTTTCTTATGATGCTACAACAATTTAATATAATTTAACTAGATATATTATTAAAGATGATCAACTTTTTACCATAAGTGAAAGTGAAAATTTTAAAAAAATTATTCATGATTGTTGCGCATCAAATTGTGCTGCGCCACTGTCGGCCCGCCTGACCGATATTGTCCCTCTCCTGCGGTCCGGCTCCAAGGGCGTCGGGGGTTTTGTTTCCCACTGTGGGGAAAAGGCCTCAATACCAGTGGAAGGAGATGAAGCCCCTTATAAGATGACCTCAGTCCCCGACTCCAGTCGATGTGGGACAAATCTGGACGCAACATGGCCCCTCAGTCGGGGACTGGGGGACCATAGGCCACGTCGGACCTGCATGGGCCGCCAAATATTGCGCACCAAATTGTGCCGCGCCACCGTCAGCCCGCCTGGCCGATATTATCCCCTTCCTGCGGCCCGGCTCCAAGGGCGTCGGGGGTTTTGTTTCCCGCTGTGGAAAAAAGGTCTCGATACCAGTGGGAAGAGATAAAGCCCCTTATAAGGTGACTTCAGTCCCCGACTCCAGTCGATGTGGGACAAATCTGGACGCAACATTGCCCCCTAGTCGGGGACTGGGGGACCACAGGCCACGTCAGACCTGCATGGGCCGCCAAATTTTGCGCATCAAATTGTGCTGCGCCACCGCCAGCCCGCCTGGCCGATATTGTCCCCTTCCTGCGGCCCGGCTCCAAGGGTATCGGGGGTTTTGTTTCCCGCTGTGGGAAAAAGGTCTCGATACCAGTGAGAGGAGATAAAACCCCTTATAAGGTAACCTTAGTTCCCGACTCCAGTCGATGTGGGACAAATCTGGATGTAACATGGCCTCCCAGTCGGAGACTGGGGGACCACAGGCCACGTCGGACCTGCATGGGATGATAGTTTTATACTATAATTTTATGATTTTTCAAGAAATCATGTTATTAAAGATTTTGAAACAAAGGAAGCTTATTAAAAGCGTATTTTTAAAATTGTGAAGGAAAAGTTTTATTGACTTCCACTATGTAAAAGTCTTATCAAATATTGAATATTTATGCAAAATTTGTCACAATATTGATGAAATTAGAAATTAAATAAATAAATTATTTTTTTAAATAGTTGAACAAATCAATATTAGAAAAAATATTTTTAATAAATTTTCATTATAAATTTTAATTAAAAAATATTTTTTATTACATTAGATAATACTTTATAAAATGACTCTTGTATTTTTTTATTACTTGTTTATTATTCTTATTGTGTTGCCTACACATGGCAATTTATTTCATAGAAATTGTTGTGCCCATATTCTAAATTATTAAAGATGGATTGAGTATTTGTGATCACTCTATTTTTAAAATTAAATAAGTTATAATTTCTATTATGAGTTCTACCAAAAGAATGTTTACATTTTCAAATATATACAATCAAGTGGGTTTAAATCTAGAAAATTACCAACATATATTAGTATAAAGTGAAATTCAACTTATTTAAAATTAAAAGTAATTACTAAATATCAAAGAGTAAGTGATTTATTTTTTGTAAATCATCATAATATGGGATTAGTAACCCTTAAAGCCCTTGATTGGGCAACTGTAATTTTTTATAAAAATTTTCGACATGTTTTTTATATTACAACTTAAATAATTTGTAAAGTTTATTATCCTATCTTTTTTAGTGTTACAAATCAACTTGCTTCAATTGATGAAATTCTTAGAAAATACGTTGTTCAAAGATTTTTTTTGTTGACGTGGCTACTATCATAATAGAAAATTTTAATAAATATTTTTGGCAACTTTCAACAACTTTTTGTATAACAACTATTTTAGACTCTAGGTACAAGCAAGATAATTTTTTTTAATATTATTAGAGGTAATATGTGACCTGAAAGCAACCAATGCCAACTAAGAATTATTAAATACTATTTACAAATCCTTGTTAATAGATATAATCATAATCATACAACTGCACAAATGACCACAAATCTGCATCGTATCAATGGAGCAGCTCTTTAATCTGGTAGAAATCAAATCTATTCGATTTCATCATGTACTAGTAGCGGCTTATCTTTCTCGAAGCTGCAACGTTATCTTGATTTATCTATGATAGAGGATGATGCTGAATTTGATATTTTGGATTGATGGAAGAGACAACAATATAAATTTCTAGTACTTACCACCATAACTCGTGATGTCTTAATATTTCTAGTGTCTACCATAGCATCTGAACAACCGTTCAGCATAAAGTGGATGTGTTAGTGAATGTAGAAGTCAACTAGCACCTCAAACAATAGAAGCGCTAATATGTTTATGAGATTGGTATCTTATAAAAAAAAAGACAACAAAAAGTTAATGATAAAGAGATATTTACCCATGATTTAGAAATAACGTATTTAGGCTAAATCGAACACCATACTAGTGATGAATGAGGTATAGAAAGAGTAATATTTACAAGTGATAACTTACCCAAAAAAAAAAAAAAAACAATAGGGTAAAGTACAAAAAATATTCTTAAAGTTTACCCTCAATATCACTTTAGTCTCACACGTTTCAATTGTAACAGTCAAATCTCTATACTTTCGGTCAAATATCAATTCGGTCATTCCGTAAGTTGACTGTTAGAAACAACCGTTAGACTGAGAATAAAATGGTAATTTCATTTATAGTTTATCCTCAGTGTCACTTTAGTCCCTCACATTTTCAATTATAACAATTAAATCTCCACACTTTCGACATATATTAGAAATATATTTTTAAAAATTTTTTAATAAATAATATACTTTAAAATATATTTTATTAAATTATATAACATATTTTAATTTGAAATATATCTTATTAAATTATTTTTAGTCAATAAAATATTTAAATTATATTTAATATATTCTATTTTTATTGAATTAAATTAATTTTCAAAAATAATATGATTAAATTAATAATATAATTAAAATAATATTTAATTTTTTTAATTAATATGAAATATATTTTATTAAATACAGTTAATTTTCTTAAAAATTTTATTAAAGGGTGATTTGATGGTTTCACTAATAATTGTTATAATTAATAGAATAGAATTAAAAAAAATCGTATATATAAACGTATATTCTCGAATTGAATATATATATATAATTATATATAGGAAGAAAACTGCAAAAATAGAAAATTTAGAAAATAACGATTTTAAGGCCTTTTGATAACATTATTATTTTTTATTTTGTTTAACTTTTTATTTTCTGATTTTATTTTTTATTATCATTTTTTAAAATAAAAATTGAAACTGCGTTTACAAATGTAATTTTATTTACATAAATTAATTTTTAATAAAATATTTAATTTTATTATTTCTTAAAAATTATTCAAATTTAATAAAATATATTTCATATTAATTAAACTATATTAAACATTGTTTTAATTATATTATTAATTTAATCATATTATTTATGAAAAATAACTTAATTCAATAAAAAGAAAATATATTAAATAAAATTTAAATATTTTATTTATTAAAAATAATTTAATAACATATATTTCAAATTAAAATATGTTATATAATTTAATAAAATATATTTTAGATTATATTATTTATTAAAAATAATTTAATAAAATATATTTCAATTTCAAATATATATCGAAAGTGTAGGGATTCAATTGTTATAATTGAAAATGTGAGGGACTAAAGTGACACTAAGAGTAAATTATAGATGAAATTACTATTTTATCCTCAGTCTAACGATTATTTCTAATGGTCAACTAACGGAATGACCGAATTGATACTTGACCGAAAGTGTAAGGATTTGATTGTTGCAATTAAAACGTGTGGGACCAAAGTGATACCGAGAGTAAACTGTAAGGATATTTTTTGTACTTTACCCAAAAAAATATTTACAAGTGATAATCAAGTTTATAGGTGTCAACCTAGTTAGGATGTATAAAACCTGAAGTGATGCACTTACTTTATTTTATCATTCTACAATTTTAAATTTGTACTTAGTTTTTATTTGAAAATATTTGTAATTAGAATTCTATATTTGTAATTCGAATTCAATGTTAGTTGTGTAATTTGTTTTTTCTTAATAAAATGTCAACTGTATATTTCAATTTTTTTATCAACTTTATTTGTATTTATAAATTTTATAGAAAATTTTAAAATTATTAAAAAAAATAAGCCAAAATAGGTGGGGAAAGTCAGGGGTAGATTTTTCTAACCCAACCCGATCCCACTTGAGCTAAAGAGGAGTTGGGCCAGTTGGGTGGACCAACTCGATGCCAGTTCAAGGGGCAAGTTGGGATTGACCCAACCTGAATTATATTACTACAAAATACTTTCAAATTTCTTCAACTTTTTCAATTTTTTCTAATGTTATTTTCACTAAAAAATGTATCAAATGCATAGAAAGTTACTACAAGTAATTTCTAAATTTTTTTCAAAATTTTTTTAATTTTTATAAGTTTTAACAAGCGCATAAAAGTGACACATGTCAACTTTTGTCTAAAAGTTAACAAAAATTGGTACACCGAACACACGCCAATATATGGCAACAAAAAAGTGGTCCAAAATTTTACAAATTACAGTTAAACCATTGACACATACGGATCATTCACGGTTTCATTTTAACATGCTATTTTAATAAATTTATAAATTGAGATTATAATCTAATTGCTACATTTTTTTATAAATTAAAACACTATTCTTATAAATTAAAACCATTATAAATTCTTAATACACTAATTAAAATTATTATGTAATTGTTTTTGTAACACTAACATTTTTATTCAAGTGGAAATTTCAACTTATAATAGCTTTACAAAAATAAAGAATTTACATCTGAATAAATATTTAAAATATTAGATTTTAATTATTTTAATATTTAATTTTATTTATGTGTTGTAATAAATCTATTTATCACATCATTATTAAATTTTGATTGATCTTACTACTGAACTATTGACTTGGTCATTTTCTCTTGTACTTTAACCATCCGAATTTTAAAACATTGACATGTAAATAAATCCTCATCTTGTAAAATTTGAGTTGGTGTGAAGATTCGGATCCTTGTTGCTTGGCTTTGGAGATAACCAAGAAAAACCTTAGAAAAGAAGTGTACACCTATTTTGGTTGAGATTTCATATGAGCTTTTCTAGTCTTATGGGCCCGAAATGTGAAATTATCCATTAAAATATGTGATACATATTGGTTCTTTCCATTCTACTCTTTTTTTTAAAACAAAAAAAAAATATTTTTCATAAATTCTATCCGATCTAAAGCAAGATTTAAGATCTTGATTATTGGATTTAATTGGTTGTGCTTATCTACACGGTTTAGATGTTTAATTTTTAGTCAATTTTTTGATATTTTTTTAGCAAAAGTTAATAGGTAAAATTTTTGATATGTTTGCTAAAATAAATAAAAATTTTTAACAACTTTTGATAATTTTTACGTGTTTAATAAAATAAATAAAAATTTTTAATAACTTTTGATAATTTTTTGTGTCGGTAAAAATTTTAACAACTTTTGATTTTGTTAAACTAAAATAACCATTATACCTCATCGCTAACTCAACAAAAGTTAATATGTTGACACTGCATGTAAAATTGACAATTTTTGATATTTTACCAAACATTCAAAACACCAGTAGTTGGTGTCTTTTTAATTGTTTTCTCCTCCTCCAAACAGGGCCATAGGTTATTAGTTGTTGGCCTTTCTTTGAAATAATCAAAATTATTATATTGTATTTTTAAATTTAATTTTTTAACAATCAACTAGAAAATTAATAGCAAAAAACTATTTTTTTCCCTGAAACTCACCTTTAGGTGTGTTTAGCGTTGCGAAAAATAATGAATAATAGCGAAAAATATGATTTGAAAAATTTTTTGACCTTTGACGTGAGCATTGTAAATCATATTTTTTTGGAGAGAAACAATAGCTTAGCTGTCTCGACGGTTCGGGAGCCGTTGGGACGATTTGGAAAGATGATTTGAATTATGTAACTTTGCATAGTATTATTAACAGGTGAATCCCTGTTTCAGATAACATAAATATGAGTTGTTTGACCCACACGCAAGCATGCAACAAAAAACTCATCCAAATGATAATTTGCTCCATGTTGAGACGGTCTAGGAAAAAAATATGAATTGACAATGATTCAGAATGCAGCATGAACAGAATGAAAACCGTCCAAACATTAATTAAAAATCCGTTGGAACGATTATTTAAAAATTTGTCATAGTAGATGTTATTTAGCAGGTTAGGAGTTTGTGGTAAGAATAACAAATAAAATTTTTACTATTTAATTAACCGAGTTTTAATTATTCACTTTTTTATTAAGATATTAAACTTTTTTAAATATTTAAAAAAATAAAAAAATATAAAAATGTAATAAAAATTTTTAAAAATTTTCATCAAAATCTATTGCGGTGGACATACCCTTTGCCTAGTAGGGAAGGCAATTATGGTAATTAAATTAAAAGGCTTGGGAAATTACGATAAAGCGCGTCATTTTGAATACACCCTCGGGCCACTCAGCTAGTCAGAAGTCGAGGGACCTGCAAAATAAGGCTACTGCAACTATTACACTACCATTGAAACGACGCTGTTTTGTTTTTTAATTTTTTTTTAAATATCATTGTTCTAATTAAATAATTTAAATATAAAAATTTAAATGAAATAATGTTGGTTTAGATAAAAAAATATCAAAATGACATCGTTTTGAAGTATTACGCGAGTGCAGTAAGTTTCCACCGCAGCCACCGAATCGGTTGAGAAAAGCTGACCCAACTCTCGTATGAGGGACCACTTTCGTGTAGGCAGTTGATGAAAGATCGGACGAACCACGTGGAGAGTGACGCAAACCGTACGTTGCATGGGGACCACCTGGAAAACGCAATTGGTGCGGCGCGTTGCTCGACGTCGATTGCCACGTGACGGAGTTGATAAGAAGTTGGACCCACTGAGCCACCGTCGACATTTGTGTTGTAGTGCCATGAAAGGATACAGAGACTCGAGAGCTGAGTTTTTGAAGGAGAGTTTTGTAAATTGCAATCTCTCTCTCTCTCTCTCTCTCAAATTTCTCCATGTCCTATTGTTCGAATCGGAATATGGTGAATAGAATACTACCAGAAAGAATGTTGATGTTCAGAGCTTAGAGACTCACAGAACTCTCTCTCATTTGCTGTAAGGATATCTGATTGAGAGCTCCACGAGCTTCTTTTGAAATGATTGGCATTTATATTCTTTGCTTAATTTTTAACCTCATTTTTTCCCCTAGTTCTTTCGCAGATCCAGAGCTTAACTGTATCCATGTGAGCTCAATTGTTGCTTGAATTTTACCAAGGAAGCTTTTTGACGCAGTAGAAAGCATTTTCGGATCTTTCGATTCTGCTTGTGTGAGCAGAGAAGAGCCAAGTACAGTCGTTAATGGTGGAAGAAGAACAGTCTCTGAAGGATTCAAACCCTAATTTCTCAACTCTCAGTTTTCAGAGGTGCGGCGGTTAAATCGCGATTACTTGGACTTTTCATATTTTCCTTTGGCAAATAATTTTTTTATCCGGCAATGTAGAGGCCGTTTGGAGTGCTAGAATTTTTTTTTTCTCTGATCTGTCACGTATTATAAGGACCGTTTAGAGCAAAAAAAAAAAAATAATAATAATAAAATAAAGTGTTATAAGTATAAATTTATAATTCGTATAATGATATAAAAATTAATAATTTTTAAAAATTTTAAATATTTTTTAATTTTTTTAATTATTTTAAACGGAGCTATAATCAGTAAAAATTTAACAAAAAATTGATGATTCTTTAAAAAAATATTAAAATAAAATTAAAATAAATTGAATAAAGATTTTTTTTTTTTTGGGTAATTTCGAACATTTTCGGGTTGAATTATAAGAACGGGTGACATGGAGTGTGATGATTTTAGTTGAAAAATCGAAGCTGACTGTGCACTAATCAGACGGTACAGGTTTCATCATCCCAGCGGGGCATCAAGTCATTCTAGCCGTCCAATCATATAACTGCCGACAACGGAGTAGGCGGGGCCGGTGAGTGAAGTAGCCTCTAAAATCGTCCTCAAACGTCACAGTGTACTGTAAAAAGTCTACGCGCACGCGCGTGGGCTGAATCCATCCACCCCCCATGCTTTGAAGCAAAGTATAATCATCGAATCGTTGGCCCCGTAGCACTTTTAAAATATTGAATTTAAATCATATACTTGATGAGGAAATAATCAACGATTTTAGAATCCAAATACACATTTAAAAAAAAAAAAAAACTTGGAATCCAATGATACATGACTAAAATAATAAGATAAAAGTGAGTCTAGAGGGAGTTTGGAGCAAAAATGTCTGGTCAAAAAATACGATAAAAGAGTAAAAATTTAATGTAAAAGTGATATGCAGTGAAATTTAATTAAAAAAAAATATAAAAATTTAATAAAAATTAGTAAGTTTTAATTAGTCTTAACCAACCAAACACACCTTAATATGCAAGATAATGGTTTCTATTAATTTCTTTTGGTTGCTAATAGTTGTGCTTGTTGGGGGGTCTCTTTCAGGTTTGCGGATGGTTTGTTTTCCCAGAGTTTTTTTGATGGAACTCTTATTTATCCTAAGCAATTTCTTATTTGAATGTGTAGTGGAAAACTATCATGTCTCTTTCTGATTAATTGCTGTCAGATGTCTGTTCTGGATTAGTCTAATTACCCATTTTGCCTTTCACCTATTAACGGTGATGGGTCTTCAAATGTTTATATTTATCAAATTGGTGATACTCTGGGTATGCTTTTGCTTTCATCTGAACATCAAATGCTCTTTAAATCTGAAAGACTAGTGTTGAAGATTTATTTGATACATAGCTTTCAAGTAATTTTCAGCTAATTGTAGCATGAATTGTCATTCTGTAGTTTTCTTGGATAAAGTTCGTGGGTGGTACTTATTTGCTTCTGTTTCACCTCGAGCTCTCATTGTTTCCTGGAGATACGAGTAATCTGATGAAACATTTTTGTTCTGCTATATTGTGTTAACACAATTGTGTTTCGGGAGAGACCTCCTTTACTTTCTTTCTGTGGACTAAAATTTGAGATAAGTTTGGAGTTCATAGAAAATTACATATAGCTGGTTTACTATTCATCTTGATCATGCTTGATGATGCAACAATGCTATGATTGACTTCAGCAATGTTATGTGCATGTTTATTAGACATTTGCATTTAGCCCATTAGCTTAAAATGATATCTCATTTTCTTTGTGTAATATATACGAGTAAATTTATTATTTAAAAAACACTGAATTAGAGAGTGTGCCCTTCCAAAAAAGTAATTGTTATAAAAGCATAAAGATTCCTCCTATCTCTGCATTTAGATTGCTCAAATATTTGAAATGTGGATTGAGATTAAATTCCAACCTGAAGAGGTTTGTTGGCCTAGCACATCTTCAGTAATTCCTACCAATCATGGTCTATTACGTATGCCTATTTTTCTGTTTGTGTTGCAGTTGTCTTCCGGATATTCAGTCATCACCATATTTTCATTACTTGGGGTCTAAACAGCATTGGCATCCTTAAACATCCAGTCCAAATATCTTTTTCAGGAAACTGCATCATGTGCATTTGGAATAGATGCTTGACAGCTTGTGGATTGGAGAGTTTGAGATAACGGATGTTTGAGTGAGTTTGTTGTTTGTAATGAAGGTTAGTCCTAAATAATAATTGGTATTCTTCGCGCTGAATGATTGCAATGATCTCTCTTAAAACTCACAAGGTTTCTCAGTTTTAGTAGGTCTAGATTGGACTCATTGACTGCCATACCAAGTAACTACTAAGCCCTCTTATTTCTTTGCAAGTTTACAGTGACCTATTTTCCTTTTCTTTCTTTTTTTTTTTTTTTTTTCTGTATTATTCTTCTCATAGAATATATGTGAGATGGCTCATAAAACAATTTCTAGGTGCAAAGCTTTTATTAATTAGAGAGCTTTTGCATTAAAATATCTGTAGACACATTCACAATTATTGACACTTGATTTTCACTAGATAGATTTATTTATGTTTCTTTTTCTTTCTTTCCTTTTTTTTTTAACAAATTAGTATTAAATAAATAAATGTTTTGTTATTTTGAAGCAAATTCAGTCTGATTCACTTGTTTTTGGCTTTCAGGACAGTGTTTGTGCTAGAATAAATGATGCTCCAAGGAATTGTTGCCCTTGCTTGTCTCATTAGCTTGATCTGGATTCAACTAATTCATTGTGGTTAGTAGCTTATCGTCAACCTGCACTATACTGAGAAATTTAGCTGTAACCATTGATTGTTTAGGAGCCAGAAGTTTAGGGTACCTCAGCTGATATGTTCGATGAATATAAAAGAAAATTAATAGTTTTATGGGTGAACAGCTGGGTGGTTTCTGGCCTCTTCCATGGATTGTTATTTGGAACAAATGGTGTTTATTGTACCTATGGTGTTTCTTTATTGAGAGAGAGAGAGAGATATATATATATATATATCACAAATGTTGTTTCTTTATTGTGTCAAATTGTATATTGCTCAAATTGTGCTTCTTTATTGCGTAGAAATATATATCTTTGTTGAGGTCCATGTGTGTCTTGGTATCTATAATTTGAAAAGTTGACATAATTAGAAAGCAACGCGTTTCTTTTTTTCAGCAAAAGATGAAGTTTCTGGCACAGCCAACGTAAACAAGTTGACATGTTTGTGTTCTTCTGCATATGAGGGGAACCAAGGGCTTGCTATTAAAACTAACTGTTCCACATCCTGTGAATGTAGTCCTGGTATGCCAATGATCCTATGTTTGTTTTTCTACGGATGCATCTTACAGCTATTGATATGGTTTCTTGTTGCTAAAAAATTAGAAGAACTTCCCTTCTATTTCTAATAATTCCTAAGAATGTTTGAAGAAATTGTAGTAAATCAGAACCATAGGGTGGCTTTAAAGGCCTATTTAGTAGACACTATTTTTAAGAAGTTATTCGCCCCCTAGGTTGCTGCAGGGTTATCAGCAAAGGCTCCTCTAGGATGCAATAGAGCTAGAGTCTGCAGACAGCAAATCCGAAGACTCTTTTTGTTACTAATCTTTGTCAGACTTTTTATTTGACAAGATTTTTATTTGCAGTAGAGTTGGTTTTTTAAGGTTTGATTATGAGATGATTCGTATCTTTTCCAAACATTTATAGAATTTGGAAAGACACCAGTTTATGCCTGTTTAATCGAAGATACATATTTTTTCAAAAGAG